>WBMW01001191.1:116019-132738 GCA_013396635.1 Penelope pileata | reverse complement strand
AAAAAAAAAAAAAGGATCTTAAATTTCCACACAAGGTTTACTATCGTTCTGTACGTTCTCTTGTTAGTGAAGTGTTGATATAAGAACTGCCAGCTAAGCCTGGCTGAAAACGTACAAGAGCAGCAGAAAAGAACCCTATTGAAGAGAAGCTCAGCCGTGTCCAGGCCAGCAGGAAAAGACAAAATTGAACAGAAAAGCAATATATCACAGCTCCCTTCCACCTGCAGATTTAACACAGACTGTGCTCAACAAATATGCAGAACACAGCACAAAATCAAAGCAGATGCCACCTGACAAGATGCCTTTTTTCAGTCAACTAATGTTGCCTTACTGTTGCTTCTGCTACCAAAACCAAGTAAAAGGAGGACAGAACATTCCAATTATGATACAAGTTCACAGAAACTTTGCAACAGTTAAAAAAAAAAAAAAGAAAAAAAAAAGGTACAGAATGTTTCCTGTATTTCAAGAGCACAACAACATTCAGAGTTAGAAGACATTGATTAGGCATAGGAACAAGACAAGGACTGCAGGTTGCTCAACAGAACATCGCCATTGCCAAGGGATCAAAACCATTTTTTTGTTTGCCTGTTGCCCACTCTCCATTTCCCTAAGCCTTACTGATCTTCCAAGGTCAAGAGGTGAAAAAAAGAAAACCTAGTTAAACAGAACACCCAGAACTCACCATCAAAAGATACACAACTCTTTTCCCTCAGACCACTTTGGGCTGCTTCTAACTTCTGCTGCAGATGATTCAATTGTGGGCTGCTAAAAGCTGCTGAAGACAACTAAGCTCGTGTCGGATATCTTGGACATCAGTGAAGCCTTGCTAGGATTAAATCTTTCTAACAGATAAAGGCAGTATCTCAAAATTCATCAGCAGCGGAGATGATTCTGGCCACACCTTTCCAATTGTGCTTCCCAGCACGTTCACGGCCGGTGGCTGAGCCTCAGTGCATGCACCTTGCAGGCACAGCTGGCTGACCACCCTTCTCTGGGCCTGCACTCCTTCAGACTCATACAATAAATGCATCACATTTTTCAGCAAATAACTGCTAACAGCCTTTCCCAGCTCATCTGCTGGAGGTGTTTGGTTTCCAAAGGGAAACAGAAGCTTTTCAGGAAACTGGGCTACCTTCTGAGCGAGAGCAAGCAGGTACGTAATGCCACTCCGCAAGTTTTTCTCCCACTCAATTTGCACTCAGTGTTGCTCCGTTCCTACAAAATAAAACCACCACAGTAATCTCTGAACTTCCTTTCAACCCAAGGCTTCCTCCTTACCTTTTTCTTCAGCTTCCATTTTTAATTAAGCTTTTCAAAAAGCTTTTTTCTTGGCTTGTGAATAAAAGATCAAAACAGAGTTCACTGTTGGGAAACTATGAAGCACATAGCTGGTACACGCAAGGCCTTTTTTCTTACTGACAGCAGCCCTTCAAATTGGTGTCCTGTGATTTGCCCACGGTACCTCACTGCAATAACTATGTTCTTTATGGATTCAGTGTTAAACCAGCATTTCTCCAACCCTAGAAGAACTGGAAGCTCTCCACTCTGGAGAATAACTGAAGTTGGTGGTTCAAGCAAAGGCTAAACAAGACAGCTGAGAGACAGAAATGCTTTCTGTGGTTTTTTTTTTTTTCCATACAGGCTATCGTTTCCATTTCTAAAGCTCCACAACCAAGTTCATGACATCAAGTGTCATGTTATTTTCATTCTACTTCCCACAGAGATAAAAAACTAAAGGATTAAGTACTTGTAAGACTACACACAAGGTTACAGACCTGGAACTTTGAGGCTTTCACCATCACCAGTGTTAGCATCTAGAGAAGTAGAAGTGACTGGATAGCTATCATTAATTCTGCATCAGACTCAAGATTTACAGGTGCACGCACCACCAAGCACATATTACAATCAGAATCACAGTATTCACAGACAAATCCAGTGCACTGGAATAGTCTACAAAGTCTCTGCTCACACTAGAGGAGTTTTCAAAAACCAGGGCACAACTAAGCCTCAGTTCTCACATTTGAGCTTTTGTTAAGACCAACCAGCACTAGATTTTCCCCCACATGGTTTTCTCTCATTTCTGCTTACCCTTTCTGTCACTGAAAATTGATGAGTTTCTGCTGAAATCTTGTATGTATGGAGTTTGGTTGGCACAACTGTGATAAAATACTGGAACATCTGGTTGTCTAGAAGAAAACAAATCTCACTGTTGAATGAAGTACAGAGCAAAAGACCATCTGAGACACAGTCACAAAGAACTCAAACTATAATGATTCAACCAGTTAATCATCTAAGCCATTTACACTGGGGACATCCTTCAAGGAGTCCCAGCACTACTGAGACTACTTCAGCACCATCTGCATGAACAAAGTTAGATTCCATGGCCAAAGCAATCACTTGCATGGGGGAACAGAAGCCAGAGGATGAGGAGTAAAGTAGGTTGTTATACTTTACTAGCTTAAGTAGGTTACTGTGCTCCCTTATTTATACATGAGAAAACAGTGAAGCCCTTCTTGTAGCTGCCTTACAAAATTTATCACAGAAGTGACAAACCAAACATAGGAAGAGAATCTAAGACACTTGAAGTCATTTTGTTTGCTTTGTTGCTGGTGGGTTTGGTTTTCTGTGTTTATTTTTCACTTCTTTTTCAGAGGAGGTTTCTGCGACCTTCCTGTGTAGCACACAGTGGCAAAATTCTTCACAGCTTGTTCAGGCATACAGTAATTCCAGCACAACTTCTGGACAAAACTGGAAATGATCCTCAGCAGAACACTGAAGTCCATCGATACTGATACTGAAAACAAACTGTCCATTTAAGACACCATGTCAGCAACTGAAGTAGCAAATTTAGTAAGGCATAAAATTTGTAAATCACAGCATTCATGAAATGTGATAATGTTTTATATGTAATTACTGGAAGAATACAGAAAGCAAGTGGGGTTTTTTTTGTTTGTTCTTTGTTTTGTTAAACCACAACACTTACGATCCGACGCTATTTTTTCTGTTCCATCCAAGGGATTGATAATTCCTGGAATAAGCTCTCCAAATGACAGATGATCTATTCTATGTGAGAAGTTATAAGCTGAAAAACGATAGAGAGGCACAAAACAACATTTTTAAACTATGAGATTCTGTACCTTTCTCACAATACAGAACACCTTATTTTTCATACCAGTGTGCATTTCATTGGATTTGTGCCTGTGATCCTGTGCCTGTAAATCCACATACATATCTCAAACAACTAAAATTCAAAATATTTAAAAAGAATTTCTTTTCTACAGAAAATAAAACGCGCATTGTATCTGTATTCAAACCAACCTAGAAGCTGAGAAGAGTTACAATTCTGTGACAGGACATTTCTGGTTGGCCAAATACTGAAGTTCTACAACTCAGGTTTTTGTACACAGTAGTATTAAGACGACTAAAATTTTGTAAATTAAATGTACAGAGGAAGCAGAAGTGAAGCTTCTAGGGACAGAGGCAAAACATTCTTGACCTTCTGAAAAATAGATTTTGCAGGAAATCTGTACTCTGAACCGAAATAAAGAAATTTCCTATGCTATCTGTATTACAACAAAATATATCTGAGATTCCAGTGTTACCATTACGTTATCACTACTACAGAAGCAGCCTAAAGACAATATTAATAGTGTTAAATGAATGAGGAGTGAAGGAGGTTAGATTTTCACTGAGTAATAACTTGGAAAGAATACTGTTCACATTCTTCTGCAGTGCAACTGCCCAGCTAGGACATCACTACAGCAACAACCCATGTTAACATCCGAATCAGAAGAGCACAGTCTGGAAGAAATGATACTCGTCCGTATGGAGGCAATAAAAAGAACTTACACTCATGGCTTACAAGGGCTGCCAAGTGTGCATGGCCTCGAGGGTGTGGAATAGCCCTAAAGAAAGTAAAATATGTTTTATAGAAAACTTGTTCAATTAATTCATGCCCAAAGACACCGTTTTCCTAAACTAGACTATGTAGACAAATTACCTCTCCCCCTATTTCAATAATACCAGAGAGAGAGAACTTTGATTTATTTATATGTTAGGACTACAACAAATAACCAGATAACAACCCAAACAACGAGGAATGAAAAGGTCAGTTAAGAAAACTATCAAAAAAAAAAAAACCAAAGACTGGAAGAGAAGCATGTTTAATAGAAATACAAATGTAATAATGAGCAAAAGGAAGCAGTGGAAAACAAAAGATTATTTAGGGTTTGAAAATTTCAGACAGGAAGACAGAAATGATGACAGACCATGAGAAAGGCCAAAACGATTGGCTCTGGAAAGGGCTTCAGAAGTTGGACATGCAGGTGCAAATGAGAGAGGTGGTTCAAGACCAGGCAGAACAGACATCCAAAGAAATATCCACACAGACATCAGCTGCAGTTACATGTAGCCAAGTCAGAATACAGACTGCATGCTAAGATCTCTGTCGAAGGATGCGGCAGGAAAACAAGTGAGGACAGCCAAGCCGGAGAGCACAGAAAAACTTAACACAAATTTGTATGAGATATATCCAAGGAAATATTATTACAGAAGCATATCAGAAAGCCTATCCTCAAATCAAGATGAATGGGAACTTGGCTTCCTCACTATGGTCCTGTTTCTACGTTATCTCAGCACTGAAAAGACATACATCTCCACTTCAGCCCTGTTAGTTAACTGTGGAACAGAAAGGAGACGTTTGGGGAGCCCAAAGAACAGGCAGCTACAAGCAGCCCACTCCATGTCACATTTACAGGAGCTATTTTCAAGAGTTTTCATCCTTTAAGATACTGGCAATCATAACGACTACACTGCATGCAAGAGGAAAGAGCTCAATTTAATAGCTTAGAAGAAATTTAACCATGCAAGAAAAGACACTAAACGAAAAATGCATGTGTATGGGACAAATAAAAAATGCAGTCACCAATTTAAAAGCTTAAAAGCATACACACATATATACATGCATGCACTATATACAATGTAGAAGCCTTTTTTTTTTTAATCTTTTATTTTCAGGAATTGAACAGAACATACTTGCCCACAGTTATGTGAAAATTCCCTGCCACTTTATTGACATAGAGATGACCATGAATTCTGCATGCATCTGGAGACTCTAACGAATTATCTTCCCTGTTTAAACAAAAGCAACACAAAAAGTACATGAGAATATTCACTGTCTAACAGAAATAACATAGTATACTTAGAGTTCTTTTTCCTGGCACAAAGACATAGCATTATCATCTACTTCTCATCACATTCTTCTGGAATTACAGCAGGGATGACAGAGGGGAGAGAAACGAATACAGATCAGCCTGAGGAAATCAATAAGCTTTTGCTCATACTTGTTCAAGAGCTGTATTCAGAGATCTATTCTACAAAACCAACTTACAACTGAATAGAAAACATCGTAAGACCTTACATCTTTTTTTTCCCCCCCTAAGTACTTCTACCAGAAATGGTTTGTTCAGAGGTTTTTATTGGTACAATGAACAGAACAAAATGTATGTCACATAACACTGCAGCAAAAATAGCTTTCAACGTTTATTTTTTATGAAGCTTTCCTCTTCCCACACTTGCTGAGATGCCCACAACTCAGAGCATATTCCCAGATTTGCTCCTCAGAGGCAGAGGAAAAAGCCTTTTAAACACACTTCAAATATAAATAGCATCTTCAATACTGCACTAGAAGTGTTGTGGAGGCACAGAAGGATTTAATGAATCTGAAGATATCAACTAAACGGAAAATACCATTTGTGAGCACTTTCCAGCCTTTCCTTAGGAAGATAAGATGCATTTAGTCCTCAGTCAGGGAGATTAAAACATGGCAAGTACATAGAGTGGTTTTGGTGTTTGGTTTTATTTACTGTTTGTTTGCATCTTACAGGGAAAGAAATCTCAGCTTCCACATAGAAAGCACTCTTCTCTTGAAAATTGTGCAGCATCTAGCTTCAGGCAGACCAAACTTGCTGTGCATTAGTCTTCTCAGTACTTGGTAAGCAGTTTGAATCAAGTGGAAACAGCAAGGCTTCTCCACACTATTTTAACACAGTTATTGAGAACACGGCATTTACTAACAAAATACCTTTTTATTCAAAGGTTGATAAATTGTGAAAGTATTGTCACACCTAAAAGGAGGACTTACGTATTTTCCTCTAAGCTGCTGGATAGAATAAGAGCCTTCCATTTAAAGACAACTTGCTCAGCATTGCTTTGGCATTATTAACCAATCCACATCAGGAAGGAAGCATCAGATCAAACAGACTAAAAGAGCGTGTACAGGTGTCTGTATTATGTATTGAACTATGCATAAACACACACAAAAAACTGTAAACCTTCTCCACACTGGAAACCCCAAAGGTTTTCATGAAACAACAGCTCTTCAAAGCAAGTGTCAAAAACACTATTTTAAAATGCAATAAAAAGCTGTAAGGTGTTATTTTCTTCCAACCTTATCTTCAAGAAAAAAAAAATAGTAAGCACAAGAAAAAATGAAGTCTGATTAAATGGGGCGGGGGGAATAACACAGGGGCAGGGGGGAATAACACAATTCTTTCTTACCTTGGTGGAAGTGCTGTAGAAGCACTTTTAAAAGCACTTTTGAATATCACATCTTGAAGAGAGTGTTCCTCCTGCAGCCTGCTCTGAATCAGTTGCAGCATCCTAAAGACAAACATGAAAGCACACAACATTGAAACAGAAAACAACTTCACAATTAACTATCAGTTTCAGTTGCAACTTATAAACAGGAAGGTCAGCAAGACCTCATGTAAGCATCAAAGTGCTGCATTACAATTTGAGAATGGTATTTGATACTATCCCAAAAAAAGGAAATACAGTTTAAAAGCTCAGCTGCTAACAGCAGCAGTGTGTCACAAAAACACCAAAGCACAGACTCCCTACTAAGCTTCAAGTTCTGTAATAGGGCTATCAGCATAAGGATCACAAGTAACCAAGCTACCCCAGTTTAAATAACCAACAGCGTGTCAACTGAGGTAGATGAAAGACAAACACACTTGCTTTTGTCTGAATGTGCCAATCTGTTACTGTGGTTCAGCTTTGACATTTATGTGTCAAGTTGTCTCTGAACACATCAGTAAAACCTGTGCTACCAAGCATTTGTTTTGTAAGGTAAGTTGGGTGAGTCCATTTATGTACCTTGGCTTGCAACTGCATAACCCAATTCCACAGATCAGTCCAAACCCAAAGCAGGAATTCTTAGCAAAGTCAGCTATTAGAGCAGTCTTCACAACGAAGCATATGTGCATTGTAAGCCTAGTCTTGGGTAAAATAGTAAAACAAAGCATTTCCTCCACTTTTCTCAGATGTCTCAATCCCTTGGAGTAGTACAGCTCAATCAGTAACATATCTATCCAGAGAAGGTGGTGAGCTATTGTGGCAAATAATTCTTATTTCTTCTCACGACAGAAAGTGAATAAATAGTTCTATATAAAGAACAATAACATCATGTTACCACATACAAAATTAAACCGACGTCCTAGTATGCTTATACTAGCCTATTGCGAACACCTAAAATGACAGCACTTCATTAAGAAATAGTGGGTCAATTTCTGCCACAGCAGAAACCTCAAATTATGAGAAAAGTGAAGTAAATTGACTTCTTTTCACAGGTTTGCACTCTTAAATTACAAGCAGGAGCTGCAAGACCCAAGGCAATGCTCTGTCACTCAACTCAGGTATGCCCTGAGGTCACTTCCAGCACTAATAATACAAGCATGCATCCCAGTACTTCAGAGTTACCTTTGCCATTCTTTTTGTTGTGGGCTGAGATCAAATACTACCTGAAACACAAATAACACATCCAATAAAACACACAGGAAGCACTGAAGTCCCATCCCTGAAAGCCAGAAGAGAATTGGAGGAATGGGAATTTGAGAAACTAGGAACAAGTCCACACTTTGTACCACAAACTGGAGTTTAGGAAAGGATTTTGTTCTTCAGATAATACATTTACTGTTCAAGTACAGAAATACATTCCTTTCCCTGAAAAAGTTCTTCATTTGTTTTATAACTTCAGTAGCTTTTCCTGCACCTCTAGTAACTTGAGTTAGCTGTCCCTGCCCTTCCAGCCTTTGCCTAATATACGGAGAAGCAGCAATCAGCAGCAATTTATTTCTAAGTGATCTGATTGACACGCATGGGTTTGATGCAAACAGCAATCAACTGAGCAGAGGAGCAGTCTTTGGAAGACTAGAGTCCAGGTGCAGCATGTTTATCTCTAGGGTGATCCCTCACTGAGCATACCTTTAAGACAAGCCACCAAACTTGCTATACTTCAGTCAGCACAAGATTACCACCACTAATACCTGTGTGCTGAAATCACACCTAAGTATCAGTTAACACTGACGTGCTCCAGACAGTTCATTCAATTACAATAAACTCTCACACCTACCCAGAGCTATGGCCAGAAGAGATCAGCCTCAGGGTGTTTCTTCTCTCTAAGATTATAATCACTGGGGCAACTGCTAGTATGCAGCAGCAACCACAGTGCAGAGATAGGTGTTCAGATGAAGAGGATATGTTACAAGGAGAAAACAAACAAGCAAACAAAACAAGCTCCTTCCCCTTCCAAAATACCACCTTCCCTTCAGCCCCTCTCATTCACGCACTCACACACACGAAGTAGCTGTTTGAGAAAGAAAAAATGTAGGATTTTTTTCTTCCTTACAGAAGTGTGGAATACACTTTGGTTACTAGGAAATGTAACAACGGCAGCAGTAAGTTACATTCTCCGACAGGTTTTCTGTACAAGTTGTTCCATACAAAGTAATTACTTCAAAGCTGGTTGCATTATGCAAGCAAAACCACTTTAAGAGCATAAGCTTACAGATTCCCAGTGCCTTCACTTTGCAATACAGAAATTAAATGGACACTTGTAACCTTGTCATTTCATATTATAAGGATATCACGGTGACTTGTCCCAAGTTTTTGAATCAAGGGATTCTTCTAGTCAAAAAGCAGTTGCATCGATTCTTTTTTGATGTTTGATAGTTTCCCTTCCACAGGAGATACATCTAGCATTTATCCCAAGAATTTGGGAATGTAAAAACAACTAGCTGTAGAAATCAGTGCCTTCTTAAGAAGCACTGACCGGGGAGCCTGCTGTGTCCAAACCTGCTGTGAACCAGAGCGTGCACGTGCAGAAATCACAGTGCTAGCCTATTTCCCTAGCAGATTCCTGCAGTGAGCACTGCAGACCTCATAATACTTGAGCAAGTTCTGTGCAGCCCAATTGTGGCAAAAAAAAACAAAAAAAAAAAATACAAGTCAGCAAACCAACCCAGCAGCACTTCACATTAAGTAAAGAATGATTTCCTTTTTAAACAAAGAGGTATGAATGAACTTACTGGTTCATAGATCAGGCCATCTGCAGAGGCGACCATTGTTTCTGCTAAATCCAGAACATCAGCCCCAACATCTGTTTTAAACAGGGAGAAAAATATTTGAAAGTGCTCAAGTTGATGAAGTTTCACAGTACAGCGGTAAACCTTCAGTTTAAGTTACTGTGGAGAAGTTCAGGGGTGGGGGTGGGGGGGGAAGAAAAGCAAAGAAACCAACCCAACAGTATATTTGTTAACAAAGTCCAAACCAAAAGGGAAACAAAGCTGTTAAGGAGCAGATAACTACCAGGCAGGTGGGGGGAACAGGACCACAGAATCCTACTTTTCAACCTATCAAACACCTCTGAGTATCGTGAACTGATGTACAGTGACAAAACCCAACTTTCCACACTTGCAGTATTTTCTCACCGATGTAGCACCTTCAGAGATGTGGCATGAACCACACGTACACAGGCTTTCGAGGATCTGTTATGTGCAAGTATTTATTTTGGTTCACAAGCACTGATTCCAAGCCAAGACTAGCCAAGGACAAAATTTTGTTCATTTCTCAAATTTAAAAAATAAATTAAAAAAAAATAAAATTCAGGATGTTCAAACATTTGATGCTACCTGGAAAATAATCTTTAAGATATTAAAGCAAAATGTCAGAGTAAGGAGGTAAGACTTGTGAATTGGTACTTGGAGACAATTAACACAAGGTTTCAATATGGCTGAACAGTAGACCAGGTTCATATTTGCCAAGGTCACTATTGTAATAAATTTGTGCTGCTAAATTGTGTCTCACAATGAGTATTTAGAATATTCCAGCTAGGGAAAGACTGGAACAACAGATCATCTTCCTTCTGATTAACAAACCCAAGTTCTGCAAGATGTGAACGGCACTGCACAGAGGCTTTTTTTCCTCTTATCTCATACCAATCCTTTCAATGAGTCATATTAGTACACTAAACATCAAGATCAGAAGACATCTCAGTGTTTAGAACAAATACTTTGAACAATATTCAGCTATACTGCAAGGAAATGCATGCAATAGAGAGTCCTGCAAGTCCTTCTAACCCTTCACCATTGGATACTTACATTGACACCTCATGGCAACTGTAATGTCAATATTGATCCTAAGCTTACTGTAAAGAAAAAAAAAGGCAAAAAGATAGTAAGTTGCACTGAGTAAAAGTATCAAGAGAAATATTAATAAAATTCTCAGGTTACTTGCAGAAATAGTCAAATGACAAAATGTACACCAAAACATAGAAGCTGTTTGAAATTTGGGTGAACCAAGACAGTTTCAATTACGAAAGCACTGATGATCTCTCATAATTTAAGGTCTAAAAGCTCGGGATTTCTCTGTTGAGTTTTACTTTGAAGTTCCTAACAGATTTTCTTGAAATATCACTGATCTAAGAGCTTGGCAGGTTCTTACGAAGAACACAGGGCTTTCAGTATTTGACACATCTTGTCATGCAAAACCTGTGCAATGAGTTGCACAGAATTCAACAGGTCAGACAATGTAAGAGCTACAAATCAAACACTGAGTAAATATTTGAGCACCATCCTGCTGTTCTGTCCTTAAGACAGGCCCTTGTTCTTCCCTGGGACATTCAGGATCAGGCTGAGGAACTGCTAAAATCAGTTCCCAGAAAACGCTGTCAGCTGATAAGGAGCGTTGGTTTCGCTAGCACTACTTTAGGGGGAAAAAAGTTCCTTTGACAACAAGACTTCCATGTTTTAATAGCAAAAAGTCTTGCACATTAATGTCTTTATCTTGAACTTTACTAGAATGAAGGGAGGTAAAATAGCTTTTCCCCATCAGAAAAGGGGGAGAACAACAAAAAGCTACCAAGACGCACCAAGTTTGATTGTGTGGCATTAAACAATAATTAGGGTATTCTCTGTTGGTTTTCATGATAGCTTCAAAAAAATCCTTTAATCTGTGATGAATAAATCCCCTCATTATCATCATATGGTTCTGTCATCTCCCGGGATCTCCTTCAGGGAACAGTCAGCAGATGGGAGAAAAAGCAATTACAGCGATACAAGTTTACAGCGATTTAAACTGTTGCAGAACTGCAGGCTGAGTGATTAGCCCACAGCCTAACTAGAAGGTCTGCAGCAGGAAGTCTCCCAAGTCCCCTGACAGTGTCTTAAGCACCAGACTACACTTCCATTCTATGACAGCTTCAGCAGGGGAAAAAACCTCTTTTAGAAAACCCTAGGTGTGAAACTCACATCTGTTTGAAAGGAGACAAAACTGAGACTTTAACGGTTCTCCCCTACATTTCTCACATTCTTTTTTTCAGAACAGAACCCACCAGGATTTCTGATGTACAAGACAGCCAACTAATATACACCTATTTAGCTTGTTACCACAGCAACTAAGTCAAACAGCTTTTAAAGTTATTTCAGTTCCAGATACGCGATACTTAGAAGCGCTCAGTACATGAAACCTCCTTTAACTTTCCGCAGAATCGACGTCAGGCTCCCTCACCTAAAGAGGAAAGGCATGAAACCAACGGGAAATGTATATCCAGTGATCCTGGGGACCATACCAGGAGACAAGTTCACAAGTAACCTCTTGATAACCTGTAAGGTTCACCCCTGGCAGCATGAAGTATTATGGCAATGAAGTAATAATAAAAACTAGCACCACGCACACTTGGAGGGCTTACATAGCTCATGAGGAGTTACAGCATCCTCTGGATTGTTAGCAAATAGTTCTGCACAGGTCTATTGCACCAACACACCTACACTGTTTTGACTCCTTCATCGCAGAAATCCCCGTTTCTCTTCTTCACAGATGCCAGGAAAAAAACTACAAATCAATCAACAAACTAATACTTCTATTTCAACCACAAATTGCTTTCAAGACGCAAGAATATCTCGCATCTATCCCTTCCTGTAAAATAGGCAATTTAAATTTAAAAAGAAATTACTACAAATAAAAATTACCTAGTAAAATCCTTGTCTACTTCATATTCATACTTCATCCACGTGTCCCGATACACCATAAATTCCATTATGGTCAGGAAAGCTATCGTTGTAAATGCTATCAGAGAAACTGAGAGATTAAACAAAAGTTAAGATCATGAGAAATATTCAGAAACAAACAGGACAAAATTCTAACACTTCAGAATCTGAGCATTACCAGTGCAGTATCTCTGAGTGATTCATAAATCCACAAGAAAAGAGAGAGAAGTGGTCTCATACCTACAGCACTTCCTTTCGCATAGGAGAGGAAAAGCAGCCCTACCTTTGCATCAAAAAAGAATAACAGGGGAGGTTGTGAAATCCCTGGAGGAGTTAGTAACAGGCTAGATATTCAGGAGCATATAAAATAAAATACAGACAAATCACTGTCAGAGTTGGTCTAGGCAAATGCAATCCTAACTTCAAGCACGAAGGTGAACCCTGAAGTCCCTTCAAGCCTTCACTTGTCTACAACTTATGTTTTTATGGGGATTTTTTGCATCTAGTTTTCAAGCCAAGAAGCTGGCAGAAAATAATATGCAGAAAACAGAAGAGGCCCTTATGCTACTTGTAGATAGCAGCACAGTCAGGGCTGCCAACCCCACTACTTTGAACGGTTCTGACTCATGATAAGCAACAGGTAGCTCATTCATTCTACCAACAGCTAAATAAGTGCAGAGCTGATGTGAAGCCATTTTTATGAAAGAAAACTATACGGTACATTTAAGTGGAGATAAGCAAGGCACATATGCTCTTATCACACTAACAAAGCTGTGCAATGCAAAGGGAAGATCACCCTACTGCACAGTCAAGAACTGCGCAAATGTGCAGAGAAGTGCACCATATGCACCTTTCATCAAATTAAGGCTTTTGTCAAGTTGAAAAACCTTCAGTTATGCAGCATAGTAGTGATTTGCACAGCTTATTTACGGTGTATGTTTTCCATCTACATCCCATAGTTTTTCTGTGGATTCTGAGACAGGTAACTGGAAAAAAACAAGACCGCCTTTGATAAGCTTAAATTCACTGTACCATGGCCTATGGCCCAGGGATGTCAGCAGGGAAATAAAGCCACAGTGCTATGAGATCAGCAAAGGAACCGCTGATCATTTCCAGATCACAAACATTTCAAGTTTCCACGAGAAGCTACGTAACAACCACATATATGAACACCTTCACATCAGTGCATTCTGTAAATGCTGGAGCCACAGCAGCTGCTTTTTGTGGAATTCTGAGCAAAGAAATTGGCAGAATTGATCAGGGGAAGGAAGTCTTTTGGAATACATCTTCTTTTCTGAAGGCTGTCCCAGCCCAAAGCTGGAGCCAAAAATCAGCCTGAAAGACTAGTCAGTCTTTTGTAACGGGTTTTAAGACACCAAAAGGCTGTGAATAGAGTCCTGATACATTCCGCATCCCTGTCTCACCAGGATGTGAGCCTGGTACTTAAATTCTGGATGAAGTGGAAACACTATTTTCTATGCCATTATGGAATTTGAACAAGATGGTCACATACTGTCATTCATAAGGCTGTTGGGATGAACCATAGAAATTATAGAATGCTGACCTAACTTTTGGTGCTGAGAAATCCTTAAGGCACCTTTTACCAAAGGGAAGTTCTCATCAAGTATGGTGCTACACCAGAGAAGAATTATTACTTTGTCTGTTGTAATTTGCAGGAGAAAAAACAAACAAAACCCACAGCAAGCAAACCTTACTTGCTTCATCAGGAACTGCACTTTTTAAGATCAACAAAGTTATTTCATGACCTCTTAGAGGTTATTTTTACATAAAATAATCCTTTAATTATTAACAGTGCAATTCAGGAAACAGCGAGGTAATACAGATCCTTGTGATATTTACTTCTACAGTACAAACCATGTACTGACTTCAAAGGCTTATCTGCAGATTGCAATTGCTTCTTGTACTCTTTATTCAGCTGAGTTTCAGACATAATTAAACATTAGAAGATTTTTGTTCTCTATTTCAGACTGCTAGCAGTTTCCTTTCAATAGTCCAATAGGTGAAGTCATTTCTTTATCAGGCTGCCTCACACCCAACTACCAGCAATGTTCTTTTTTTCTGGTCAGATACAAATAGAAAAGATAGTTCTTACAGCTGCAGTTTTCTGAGAGAAGCTCAAGTGATGGTACAAGCACACACCCTGGAATAAAACGTTTAGTTCTTCAAAGGGCATCCCTTATTCTTAAATCAACTGCATCTTTAAGACAAGAAGCATTGGAAAGCTGGCCCTCATCCTGATGCTCAACTCAACCAGCTCTTAATACATCTCTGGAGAATTCTTCTTCTTTTTCACAAAATCCACTGAATCCAATCTGCATTTCTCTCCATGCTGATACAGTCTTTCCCAATAACATTATACAGAGTAAAGGAAAGGGCTCAGTGGGACTCCACAAACTGAGGAGTTTCACTGTGTCCTTGGCACAGCGCGCTTCCAGTTGCCATCATTTTCAAGTGCTTACAGTGAACATTTACAATCAATTCTCTCATCACTTTCACACAAAAAATCTCCCTTGAGATGAGCAAGGACCGCACCTATTCGAAGAGAGTACACCTTTACACAAAGCAGATCAGCTCTGTAATCCACAGAAGAGATTAAGATACCAACTTTGGTTAGTTTCAAACGAACACGGGTGACTGTCTTCATCCTACCGAAGTTTCTATCCTCAGAGCACGCCAGACTGAACTAACAGCCAGCATCAATCCCTGAGCACCACAGCAAGGCCTACCTGTTCCTCCGCTGGCTGAAGTCTCCACATAGCTTTCAGGAACCTTTGGGAAGGCATCCAATTCTTTCATCAAATTCAAGGTCTTCTTCCGATTCAGTCGCCTCATCTTCAGCACACTCCTTCGCTTCCTCCTTCATATATTCCCTCTGATGTGAGGAAAAGTGCTTGCGATTAACAGAGACAAATATTGCTCAGCCTCAAAACCAACCAACAGCAATAAGGCAACTAAAACTGGAGAAACGTGCTTCCCAGAGACACGTGCTGGACTACTGGATGGTCACTTGTGCTTCAGGAAACCAACTGGAACCAGCATGCACACCGCTGCAGGCATTCCAGCTATACCCGGTACGCTCAGCATTCAATTACTGATTCTTTCTCAATTAAATTCTTATTCATGTTGGGTATACAGAATTAAAGAAAAAATAAAAAAAAAAATAAAAAAAAAAATAAAAATAAACCCTTGGCTCTGAAGTAAGCTTCCTAAATGGCCCTGACAATGCATGGAAGGCACTGACTTAGCCAAGAGTATGAAATTGGCTGCGTGAACTCAGGAGGATTTCAAACTGCTCTGGGCCTTTCTATCCAGGCAACATGGGCACATCATATGCTGATGGAAAAAAAAACGTGCATTTTGCCTTTTTACTTTTACAGCTTTAGAACTTATGATCGTATAAAAATAGGATTTTTTTTTTCTTTAAGAATGCCCCCAAGGCAAATTAAATATCAAACCTTAGCTCCAGCCTTCAGAATCCCTTTTGTCCAGGACACAAGCTCCGTCCTGCTCGGAGTCCTGGGCACATGGAGCAGCACGATGTCAGGAGCAGCAACCTCAAACCCTTTTCCAACCACACAAACCCAGTCCCAGCCCTGTGCTGCCAACTTGCTGCGTGTTTTAATGAGCTGGCACCACTGCTTTCCTGCTGGGGAAATGCTGCACTTTGCCCAGAATTCTGCAGCTAAGAAACTCATCGTGCATCCGCTGTATTCAGAGACCATCACACCCTACTGAGGCAGCCGTGCTAACCTATGCCGTGAGCACAGGAGACACTCCTCATTATTGCCTTGTGGAAAAATGTGTTAATTACTCCCCCCCATTCCAAGAGCACACTCAGCCTCCAGCATAGCCCAGTGAAACTCCTGAGGAGCTGCTCCCTGCCCTGCCCCTCCCGAGTGCTGCTTTGTGACTGCAGAACACAGCAGCTACATGCTTTCCTGGAAATGGAAGCTCAGACCAAGAACTGCCATCCATGTCTGCAGTCTCCTCACTACAAATTGGCTCCAGAGCTCAGCACGAAGGCAGAGCCCGCGCTTGGGGGGGGCAGCAGCCAAGCCAGCCTGTGGGGACCCACAGTGCTGCTGTGCTGTGTGCGCTGCCGGGGGCTCACAGACACACAGCAGGAGCAGGCAGAGGTGGGTACTGCAACAGAGTCCTTGTTATATAGCATCTGAAATAAATAAACAAACAGAAGTGCCTGGGAAGCAAGGTCCTGTCCTTACCACACTGCGTGGCTGTGGCTGAAAGCACCATCTCAGCTCCGCTCAGGGAAAGCTGGAAACTCCGGAGCACAGTGGCGGGGCCGTGCTGAGCCCCGAGGAGGGACGGGCTGTGCCCCAGACAGCCCCGCAGCACCGCGCACCCCAGGGAGGGG
>WBMW01001191.1:96402-114777 GCA_013396635.1 Penelope pileata | reverse complement strand
CGACGTACACTGAGTGTCCGCACAGCAAAGCAGAGCAGCCCCGGCCTCCCACAGCCGGGCCGGGCCGTGCCCCCCGGGGCCCTCCCCACACAATAGCAGCTCTGCTCGAGGAAACGGGCAGCTCGTAAAGTTTTAGCCAAGCAGAAACCTTTATAGCAAACACTTGCATGGATAGATCAGGACTGAGACTGTGCCATTTCCAATTTTACAAGGCAATAAATCCCACGGAGCCCCACGGGCACGCAGTGCTGCTTTGCAGCAGGAGCTCAGGTTTGCTGCTCTTCGTACTTCAGAGGAAAAGGCAGATCCACGTCAGGACAGCCTCACCCAGCCTGCTGGGGGGCATGGAACTTGGAGACGGACGAGTTTGTCCTGGCACCAACAGCACCGGGGGAGGGAGGGACCTGAACGCGAGGAGGGAGCATGGACAGATCCAGAGCGCTTCATGAACAGATCCAAAGAGTCATTTGTTTGCTTTTTAGGGATAGGAGGACACCGAGCTCTGAAGAAGGAAAGGATGTACAGCAACACGCTCACTGAATTCCGATTGCTTTGGAAGCTATGACAACTGGGTCAGAGTCAGAAGTGGGCAGGAGAAGATACAGGAGGCAGATGCCTGGGCCAGCTCCAGGCTTATCCGTGTGCACGTTCCCTCGCCCCAGACACCACGGCGGCAGCTTCAGCGGCAGCGCTCCCAGCCGCAGCACAGCCCAGCAGCCAGGGACTGCGCTGGCCAAGCTCCGCTCTCCCGTGGAATGCCGTCAGCAGCGAGGACTGGAAGGAGCAGCGGTGGCTCTGGGTACCAGCTGTGCCTCGGGGAGGCTGGGCCGATGCTCCCCAGAGGGCGCCCCACTGCAACGTGGAACCACCGCGGGGCACTGGAGGAGGAGGAAACGCAGGTGCAGGAGCGCCAAAATGGAGACAAAAAGGAGTGGGAGTGGCTGGAAGGGGTGGACGGGAAGCAAACCCGGCCGGAATGCTCGACTCGAGGGGCGGGAATGTACCGCCTGGAGCAGTGAGCGCCCCGAGACTGGTACCGAGGAACTGCCCTGAGAGCAGCGAGACGGGACCGCCGGGCAGCACACAGCGACGCACACGCGAGGGCAGCTGGGGGTGGGGCTCGTCTCGACCAATCAGGAGGAGCCAGGCGCGCAGGAACCAGAGAGGGGAGGCGGCCGGAAGGGGCGGCCGCTGGGTCTCTCTGTCCCCGCCTCGCGACGGTCTCTGTGGTCCCTCCAGGAGGACTGGGGCGGGCTTTTGTGGTTTCGTGCTTTCCGTCAGGTTGCTCCCGAGGAGCCTGTCACATTCCCTGTGTCTCGTCTTGCCTTACTCCCCATGCTGACTTGTTTTTTTGCCAGTTTGATGCGAAACTTCTTCAGCAGTGTTCATTGCCTTTGTTAGTATGCGCACATAATGATTGGGTCATCCCTGCTATTTACAGCAACGCCTGTTCCTTTATCCTGGGATGGAACATGAAATAAATAATAATAATAAAACGTTATTCAACTGATGAGCACGTTTTCTCAAGTGTGTGATTAATCAGACTCTTGGTGTTGCTTACACTACCCCAGTCATTAGCTGATGAATTTGGGTGGTGAGCAGAGCCTGCCCTGAGGCGTACCGGTACCCCTGGTTACCAGCAGCCTTCCAACGCGCATCCCGTGGTGAGGCCCACGGCATACACTCAGAGTGGTTCGGAAGACAAGCAGCTGAAATGACACCCTGCCTTACAATCCCACCCCAGGGTGGCTCCTCTTTAACTGCACCAGCTGGTGTGAATTCTACCCTAAAAACCCCATGGTTCCGTAACAGTGAGCTAGCAATTACACATGGTGATGGGTAGTCTAGAGCTCAGGTGTCTTCGTTAGAAATACAAATTGCCAAATATCTGAAGCCACCCTCAGAGCAGGAATCGTTGATGTCTAAGAATGGTGTTTTGTCGTGTGTTAAAGACCTCAGCCTGGATTCCTGCCGAGCCTCTGACCGCCAGCCCGGTGCTGGCTGCTGGGCAGCCCTTCTCTGACCAGCACCAGGGTCAGGAAAGATTTCTGGATGCTCTGCTTCCCTTTGGGTGCAGGAATCTACAACTCTGTGATCTATCCTGTAACTTTATTTAAATCACTGGAGCAAGTGTGTAATGTGTGTTCAGACACAATGTAGCAAAAAGCTCTGTTTCTATGCCTAAAAGCTGGATGGAAATCCCCATCGCTCCATAAACAGGAACTGCAAATGCTGCAACACAGCAATACAAAAAGCCAGCGTTATGGTAGCCTTATTTATGTATAATCTTCTATGTCTTCCATTTATTTGCTGCAGCTGCAGTTAAAAAGTAAATAAAAACAAAATGACAATTAAAGGAGACCTTTATGCATATTCTTCTACATCCTTTTTCCTGTTCAGTCCCACGTCTGGTTTTCTGAGAGATCCTTTTTTGGAAGATCGTTATGAACATGGCTTTTCACAGTCTGAAAATACACACGAGTCTAATTAACCAAAAGGAAAAAGGGGCTATAGCTATTTATTCCCTCTGAAAAAATCCCAGTTGAAGTGAATTACTTGGGTAAATAGGACAACTCTGTTTTATGGAGTCTAAAATAATTTACCACTTCAAATCTTTTTAGGGAAAATTAATCCTAATTCTTCTTTTGAATATTTTTGCAACTTGGCTGCCATTTAATACAGCTGCTGCTGAGGCTCATACCACTCACAGGGAAGCTGGGATAAGTATTGCACTTGAGTACTGTGAAAGCTGCAGTTGAAGATGTTATGGTGCAAGCTTGTTTTTCCCTTTTCCCAAGAATTTAAATTGTTTGGTGTAGACAGATAGCTAATTGGAAGTTTTGTCTTTCATTCAGCAGAGATTTGCTATATGTTGTTGATAGATTATATGGCATGTGGGAGGGAGGAGGGGAACATAAGTCCCTGAGCTGAATTCCTGTCTAGATTACAAATGTCGATTTGTGAGATGATCATCGTCTGGTTAGTAATAAATCCTAATCTATCACCACTTGGCTATTTTTAGTAATTAGGTCATGATTACAAAACAGAAATATTTTGATAATTGATAAAGGTACATGTAAACGCTAATCCTTTGGCATAAAGGCTTCTGGAATTGTCTAAACGCTCAGCACAAGGCCAGCAACTATCAGGAAACAGAGGTACACTACGGTAAATTGTGACCCTCAGTATTTCTTTGATTTTAAGGTTCTGTTTTCCATTCTGTGGAACACAACTTTCCTGAAAACAAACAAAACAAACAAACAAACCCATATTGCCATTAATAAATAGGTTTCTCAGAGTTTCTTTGAAGTTTTATTCATTAATCATCATAAGCCGTGTTTTTTTCTTATTTGCTGTGTCCCAACATGAAACTATAGTCTTAAAAAGAACCATGTTACTTGGCATAGTGGAGGGATAGCAATGATTTGCCTTTAATAGAGGAAAGGCATTTCTGTTTGTTAATTGCATGAAAGACACAGCCTATCTCAAGGATCGTGACGAGGTCTGGATAAGCATACATGAGTTGATGTTGACAATGGATATTAATAAATATTAGTAGTTTTGCTGTAATCTTACCAATATTTCATCAAAATATTTCAAGTTTTTGTGATCCATGTCATGCTGCCAGTATACAAATAGTATAAATGTAGGTAAATTGATGCTTAATCAGTAGAATGAAGTTCTCCAATTTTTTGTGAAACCCTGTAGTTAAGTATGCACGTTCTGTTCTTTGGGCTCCATAAGAAAAATATCTATAGAAGTTTCTTGAATATTATTCCTTTGGTATTCTGCCAAGCCACACAGGTTGTGATAGCATATGGACAAATCACTAGAAAGGCTTTACTTTATGAGAAGCAAAATTTGTATAAAGAACATTAACTCCATGTTGTTTTATTTGTTTGTTTTCTCTAACTATTTTAGTGTGGTTGATGAGATATAAACCCAGCACAAATAACAACTGTTAATTAAGCTTCATCTAGTCTAAGTGATGTCTGGCAATCAGCAAAGATCATGGTTTTAGTTCATTTGCAGAGCACTTCTGCAAGACAGTCTGAAGGGGTCAGGATACCCTTGTGTGAGCATCACAACATGCCCAGTGCATTTAATGAACCCAACTCTTTGTACACATTGTGTTTTTGCACAGACCAGGCAGCGAGAGCAGAGCCTGTAGCCATGCTTGTGGATAGCCCTGTGTTTTTCAGCCTCCATTCCTTGATGAGGGTGGTTTTTTTCCTAACTTGTGACACAAGGTACTTCTTACATGTACGTGTAACCAAGCAACAACTTCCAACATCTCAGTAAGCCCCTGCCCAGTTCTCTGTGTGCCCAGTTGTGTACCTGTGGACCTTCTCAAAGCATTAAATCCTTTCCCTGCTGGGATTACTGGACCTGCCTGTTTTCTCTCCCACCCTCAACCCACAACTTCAAAGCAACCTTGGCTTCCCCACAGCTCTAGTTAAAACTGCTAGTTAATACCCCCTCCTCATTTAATACTGATGCTTTTTCCCCAGCTGATGTCTTTCAGCTGTGAGAGGAAACAGATGCTGTCCGTATGAGGAAGTAGAGATAAACGGCCCACTCTGCCCCTGCAAGGTGAGGGTCTTATCTCTTGCACCTTCCAGTGTGGGTCTGTAAATCTTACAGCTTCTGACTTGAGTTATTTAGGCCCCGTTCTGTATTGTTCTCTAGTTGTTTGAGTCAACAAATTCCTCATGAGTCTCAGACAGTCCCCTAGGTTTTGAATTTAATTCCCCCTGCTCCCCACCATTTGCCTTTACTCACAATCAGAAGACAGTATGGAAAGTTTCTGTATTGGTAACAAAACTTTTCTAAGCCACTAGGTCACAGATATTTCTCAGGGGCCAGTGAGATTCTCTGAGACCAAGCTAATTTCTAAACAGCATTTAACCTTTGCAGAAGGATTTACTTTAACCAAGGGAAAATAATTTAGGCTGACAGGTAAAGAAAATCTAAGAATGGGGATTTAAAGCAGAACATTACCGCAAATTTGGATGAATAAGATCATCCTTCTTCCTCTTGGATTTTGGGGGAATAATGATTCCTGGTTAATAGGCCATGTACATTTGTTTATTGATGGTGAAAATTCACTAGAGATAGCGTTGTCCAGTTGTACTGCATGAACCCACCAATTTTGAATAAACTAGTAAGAGATCAAGGTAGGTGCCACGCTTCTCATCCTGCCAGTCCCACCATCAACTTGGAAATGTCAGGACCTCAGGAGATACAATGAAACATTATATCTTGAATATATATCTTGAACAGCACTTTAAAAACGACACTGATACTTTAAAGCAATACAGTTCATCACCCTCTCTGTCTTTTTTCTCTGCAGTGTTGATTATAACCATCAGCAACGCTGTGCCTGCCAGGGAGATAACATTCAAGTTGAAACTGGATTTCTTGTTTGTAGTGGAGGAAAAAAAACCCTTCAAATACCAAACTTGCATGCAAAAAGTGCAGGGCACCCTGTGTGCTGTGCCTGATAGAAAATGAAGAAGTGTCTCACAAGTTACGAGTATGCTTTACATCCTTTTGAAATGTGGAAAAGCTCATCTAAACAATGATTAAATAAAATGTTAACTATAAGTCTTTGCTCCAGGACACAAAACATGCCTTGTGGAGGGGCAGAGCACAAATTGCTGAGTTTAGCCTCTTGGTCAATCATTTGATCATTCGCTGTGGCATACTCTTGGTCATAGCAATATTATTTCTGCTTCTGCCTTAGGCTCTTTCACAAAGATCACTTCTTTTTTTTCAGAGCAAACAAAAATGCATGTTCTTCTGCTGTTCTCAGTGCTCTCATAATCAAATCTGTCAAATAAAATACTTCTCTTATTTTATTGTAAGCTTATGTTCTATTTTTTTGTTATCCAGTGCTACATTCTGCCCATGTGTGGTATATCAAGAAATACACATTCTTTGCCTGTGAGAAACTACGCTTTAAACAAAAGGTATGCTGAAAGAAATGAGAGCAGAAACAAAAGGGGAAAGACAGAAATGTAGCGAGATGGTTTTGCTTTTCAGACTGTTACATTTCATTTGTGATTTTGGCTTAGTTCTTTATGGATGAGATTCATCTCAGTACACTTGAGGTGCTTAAAACACAGGTGTATGGCCTGAGCTATGGAATGGGGCTGCCCATACCCAAAGGAAAGCAGTGGATACCTCCAGAGGGTGATTTATCCTTTTAGTTAAGTATCTAAAGAACATGGTAGGATGGACCCTGCAGGGGTCCCTGTCTTTCTCCGCTGACTCCAGGAAGCCGAGGTAATTTGTTTTCGTTAAGTACTTATTTTTCACTTTGCAAGAATAATCCCAGGCTCAAATTATTTCATTTCATATGAAAACTTTAAAGAAAAGCAGAATTATTTTCATTCTTTCTCTGTTGTTTTTGACGTTTTCATTAAAGGGAAAAAATAAATCATATACCCATAGAGATATGTTTATTCAATGTTTTAATTGGAGGAAAGTGCACACCTGCATGGGCTGGTGCCATACTCTGAAGCATGATGTGGGCATGAAGGCTATCAAGGCTGGTGCCTCTGCTCATTCCCTCTTTCCTCGCTGCTGGTTGATGTCTATGAAATGAAAATATGCCAAAGTGCTCGCAGTTCCTGTCCTTCATATGTGTTAAGGATATTCCTTGAGCCTAAGAAATGACAACTGTAAGACCTGTGATGACTTGAAAAATCATGCACCAATGCTATCTACCCTCCAGCCAGCATGGGACGAGTGATGCATTATAAATCTATATCCTTTACCAGGGGAGAGATTAAAGAAGTGAGAAAGAAGTTTCTTAATCCTTGCCTCAAGCAGTTCAAAACCTCCTTCTTGTTCAGGGTCCTGCATAAATCAGAACACAGGACCGGCTGTATTCTGGCAATAAATCTTCCTTCATGTTCAATTCTCACATAACTTCTCTGTAACAAAATCTGAATTCCCTACCAGATATGCTAATAAAATGTCAACCATTCTATAATTTAGTAGCATCACAATAGTAATACTTTCTTCAGTTATGTGTCATTCTTTCCGAATGCACTTGACATACTGCTTACACATAAAAAGTAAAATTAATATCTTAATTTATCACTTGGTCTTTTTTTTTAATTTTGAAACCCATAAAATAAATAATAAAATAATATAGAGAAGTTTAAGTAAATAATGGATCATATATGAATACTAGTGAAATGCAGCTTAAATTAGCCTAAAAGAAAAGTCTCCCACAAATAATTTCCACATGCACTTGTGGAAGATGATTTCCAAAAATGTAAATAAATGCATTATTTCTGCTAGAGTGAATTCTCAAAGTAATGGCAGAGGACACTTAGCTCTTACAGTAGGATCAAAGAGCACCTGTCTGGTTTTTGTTTTTTGCTTATTTTTCTAAAAGAATAAGAGCTATCAAAAGAAAAGCAGTGATTAGTTTGTAAAACATATTTTGTAAGTTTAGAAAACCTTCTATTTGGGGATGTAATGTTTTACAGACAACCATGAGTTAGGCCTTACAGGCACTCAGAGGGAAACTAATAACAAATATATTAAAACTGAAAATATGTATCTACGATGGTCTGCTGTTCTGAAAATTGAAATCAAAGTGCTACAGTGCTACGAAGACATCCACAAGTGGTTGCCCCTGGAGCAGAAGCAGGTGAGTGCCATCTTGGAGCAGTTCCATCACAGTGCTCCCCAAGATGGCGGTGTAGGCTTCACGCCACCCTGCAGGTGCTTGCTGGTGAGGGCAGTCACAGGCAAAATGTGTTTTGAAACTCAACACTATGACTGTACCTCAACTTGCCGTGGTGTTGTTAGCTTTCAATGAAACAGAAAATAACGGTCATGCCATTGACTCAGAGTTTGAGCTAACTTGAATCTGACTTGATATGTCCACATGGGCTTTGGTCACAGCTTTTGGGCAGGCACATTTACAGTCACCTCCAAGCCAAAACCCTGTTCTTTCAGACACTTTACAGCCCTGCCATGAGGAGGAGTCCTCTCAGATTGCACTCAGTTAAACCAGTACCACTGGACTTCTGCTGCGAAGTAGTGGTGAAGACTTCAAGGTATGGGTGCAAAATGGAACACCTGAACAGTTGTTTAACTGTACAACAGTTAGACAGTTCTTTTTTTAAGAATCTCTCTCTTCTCTTTTAAGTTAGATGAACTTTTTCTGCCTGTCACAGTGTTCTTTCACTGCACATACTTGCTAATGCCAGAAGCCCCATCAGGATGACTTCACAAATCACCCCCTTGGCAGGTTGCAGGCCAGGTCTCATTCTCACCTACACCTTGGTGCCTCGGGGGACGTGCAATCTTGTTCAGCTGAAGTGCACAGGTATGCCTTTACTTGCTTCCCTCATTCTGTGCTGTTCACTTCAAGCTGAAGCACTCAGCTGGCTGAAGTACAGGTAAGACATCTCCAGTATTTAATTTTCTTGCTAAGCGTGAAACTGGGGTTTTGCTGGTCCTTGTTTGCCTGTTAAAGTGAGTCATGGTTAAAGAATATCATTGTTATGGAGTGTGACTGGGACATGTAATTACCAAGATAGGTAGATTACTCCTGGTTGCTGAAACAGCCACATAGGCAGGTCTACTCTCTAATGTACTGATTGGAGTCATGTGAGCCAAGCCTATGTGGAGCCTGTAAAATCTGAAATACTTGCAATGCCTATGTTTATGTGAACAGTTCTTGCGCTCTGACACAATGGGTATTTCATCTTAGAAGCAGCACATTGGGTGTGCTTGCATGGGGACACCACAGCAGCCAGAGCGGCATTGGAACATGCTGACCCCACTGATGCCTACAGATGGAGAAAGGAGGCACAAAGGTGAAGCCAGGCTGTGGTTTGGGAGCTCTGCATGGTGGAAGGATGATGGGCCATATTTTCCATCCATTTCTGCCTTCTGTTCTTCCAACAGAGATTTTGTGTTGTCAAGTCACACCTTCCTCTGCATGCGTAGTAGTAGGAAGGATGTGAAGTAAAACCCACAGCAAACTTCCTGTGGGTCCCAGCTGAGGTCTTCTCCATACAAGTATTTTGCATTGGTAGTGACGTTATCCAGTTCTCCTCACTGCGCTTAAAGATTCATCTACATTTTTATCTCTAACAAGGCCAAAAATTGTAGCACTTGACTTTAGGCATTTCTCAGTAGCATCTGTGTTAGAACCTCTGGCTTTGTTTGAAGTCAGTGCAAAGAAACAAGAACTTACAGAGAATCTCTGCAAACAGCCCTGCTGCTTAATCTAGTTTATATTTGAATATATTTTATATTTGAATATCACAATAGTTTTGCCGATGAAGTTTTGTTTTTATTTTAAACTCTGTGAATATGTTTTATGGTCTCCTGTAAAAATATGTAGAAGGTATCCCACTGCTTTGATCTCATTCTGAGCACTGAAAACTCTGTCATGTGAAATTTCTGCTAGAACAAAATCAAAACCAGCATTTGCTTTAATCTTGATGTCTTTATTGTGGTTCCCTCCCTTTGCTGAAGGACAGCACTGAGCAAGCCCACAAGCAAGGTGTGCTCTGGTGCAGCTGAGCACTGTGTGACCCACTGGCTCTTCCGTTCCAGCCAGACACACCTGAGCTGCACACAGAGGCATGAGGCTCAGGCTAGCCCTCCTATTGCACCTCAGTAAGTATGGTTTTTTGGGCCAATTTTGAAATGCTGTCATGGCACTTACCTGTTTTTCCTTGGGTACTTCTTTTGTGAACACAGTTAAGATGCATAAGACAGTGAGTCGTTGTTCCCCACTCTCCTGCCTAGGAGCTCTGAGTGATGTGAAACCTCTAAATACAAAGAAAAGATATGTATTGTGACTGAGTCTGAACCAGTTCCTGAAAGGGGCAACCGACATCTGCTAACAGTTAATACACAGTGGACCTGGCTGAATAAAGAAGTGCAGGCTAACCAAACATATGCATTGCTTTATGCATATGCATATGCTTTATGCAAGTCAAGTTTTGTTAACTGCCTGTAGCATAGCCTGAGCCAGGAACTGAAATTTGGTGGTTGCAGCACTTCATGGAAATACAGTAACTATATTGAGGGCTGTAACTGCGCTACTACTTTTCATGCTCCTGTGGGATCTTTGTGTATTGATTGTGGTTTTTTTTAACTGCACTTTTTATGACAAGTTGAGCCAAGTAAAACTGAGTAGATAAAGCCTCCAAGGTACCCATTCCTGTTCAGGGTTTCAGGACAGAACTTGTTTAAAAGGACAAGCCCTGTGAGGGAAGTCTTGACATATTGGGAAAAAAAAAAAATTAAAGCAGTTTCAGGCAAAATAAACCAAAAAAATCTCACAATTGTTTACAGAACTCTGAATTGTTCTGTTCAGTTATTAATCGTCATTCCATGGCTTCTGAAAGGATGGTGCTGGGACCAGATCAGGATGTTCACTGCAAATCACCAGAAAAACATCCTGACTTTATACCTGGCCTTAGTTCCACTAATACAACTTGAATAACTGAGCAGAAACCAGCAAAATGAATCAGAACCTGGCTCTGCTCACAAACTGTAATGCCTGTGATTCTGCTGCAGTAGAGCTGGCTCTGGGTGTACTAGGATAGGACTCTTAATACATTATTGCTCCTAGCAGATTGTCATGTTTGATGGACAATAAAGTACTGATTTGTTATCGTGTACATTTGCAAGATGCTAGCTGTATTTTTTTACGGTTTTGCAGCAAATGTGTTCATGAGAAAAGCTCTTCCAGTTTCTATCAGATGATATGATTAAGGACAGGAGAATAGACAAAGGGCAATTTGCTTTTCTGCTGATGCTAGATCATTGATTTTCCGTGGAGAGTATTGTGGAGTATGTGAACCGATTTAATCTCTCTCTGATCTTCTGCACGCAGTGCTGGTAGGACTCCAGCAGGCGCAGGAGGACTGTGGTGCTGGGTCCTGCCACCCGGCCGTTGGGGACCTGCTCCTGGGTCGCAGCAGGCAATTAACGGCCTCGTCAACCTGCGGAGTGAACGGCCCCCAGAAGTACTGCATCATAGGCTACCTTGAGGTTGGTTTGCTCTTCTTTTTTAATAGACTGAACTCTGCTTACCAGCAGCGTTCTTGTCTGTAAAAGGAAGCTGCCCGAACTGGGAAGCTTCTACTGGACTTATTTAAATAATCATCAGGCAGTATGAAATAAGCCTGGTGGAAGGCTGTGCTGTATTGCAGCGCATATGGAGGGCTTGGCAAAAACAACAAACAGCCTTCCCAGGGATGCTCTGCTTCTCCAGAGGGAGAACCATCCGTGAGATGTAAATGAGCATGAGGATTTCTGAGGGAGCATTGCTCTGCCAGTTCCCCACTCAGAGATGAAGACCACAGTTGGTGTGTGTGTGAGTGCTTAGCAGGATGGGCACAGTCCTGGATGTGCCTTTGCTGGGGGACACGTCCCATATGGTTCTGAGACCTGAGGCAGCTCATTAAGAGATTCATGCCATGTCCTCTCATGTCATTTGATCTAAAATAAAACCAACATTGATGAAAGCAGAAAAGCCATCTCTGGCAGAGAAAAAAACTCAGTCTTTGGCCATGTGGGTGGATAGGCAGACATAAAATGTGAGCAATCAAAGAGATCCCTCCATGGGAAGCACAGACCCAGTGAGTCCATCGGATGTGGCCAGCAGAAATGGACTTCCCTGGCTGCACAGCCTGCAGGACTTGGCCCTGCTGAGCTAATAAACACTCTCAAGCGGGACTATTTTCACTAAATACCATCTGTAGGGTAAAGAGGAAGTTAGTGAAATACTGCTTCTTTTATAAGCAATTGAAAATATTTAGCTTATGACCTTCTGGCAAAATGCTGTGAAGTATTTGCAGTGTAAAGCTCTGCCATACTGAGGTGACACCAAGCGCTGCTCCCACTTATGCACTGCAACTGCATTTTTCTGCCGAATGTAAATAGTTCTTTCCTGTTCCACATTGACCTCTTCACCTCTTGCAGTTGTTCCCCAGGTTGTTTGAACAAACAGATCCTGGGCACTACGCTGCTGGCTGTGCTCTGAGCCGTGGTGCTGCTTGGTAGCCAGGCACAAAGACCCATCTGAGACATCGTGCTTCTGGCCCTTGGCTGGGGTACAGCCTTGTTTTTCAAGAGGAGATCAAAGAGTGATAAAAAATTAGTATTTTCTTTTGCCTGTACTTACCCTTTGAATTATGTAGAAACAGATTCATGAAAAGGAACAGCTGTTCCTGCAATAATCCCTGTGATTTAGTGCTGTCTCAACACATCTTGACCCCTGGTGATTGTCTCCTGAAGACAATGATGGTTACAAGTCCTGCTGCTTCCCAGAGGTGGAGAGGGAGGCCTGTGCCCTGGCAGTGTGATCTGCTGTGCCAGCTCCCCTCAGTGTGCTACCTGAGGTATGTTGCTGAGTCCCACTGAAAACAGTGCTCCTTCTCACAGCACGCTCCTGAGCACTTAGCTGGAGGCAGGCCAGGGAGCTTTGCATGCTTCTTCCCCAGATTCCCCTCCTGATGACCTCTGTCATGACAGGAGAACCGTGGCAGGAGCAAACCTGGCGTGTGGAGGTTTGCCAGTCAGCATGGCAAGCTGCCAGAAGCCTGGACTTGGTCTGGATGTTTTAATGAAAATTCAGGTTGAAAAAATTGGAGATCAACTTCTTTGTGTTTGAAAAGAAGCGCTTCTAATAATTGTCAGTCCTATTTAGAAGAATGTCTCCATTTGTTTCTAAGTGGCTTTTAGCCCTGTAATTGGGCTTACTGCTTACAGGTGTTCAGAAAGGAAAAGAAAAAGGAGTTGGTGCTGCGGAGCGTGCAAAGCTGCACGCTTCAGAGGCAGATGGGATCTGGCAGACCTGCCTGCGGGGACACGCACGCACTTGTCATTCGGGGCACAGAAAAACTTTTACGGTGCAACCTTAAACATAAGTTGAAGAGTGTCACATAGTGTGTGTCCGAATAAGCCGGAACATGGGTGTGCACAGTGCTATCATGGCTGAGATAACTGGAGTGCTCCTTACCAGAGCTTTGCAAAATGAGATGGCTGAGTGGTTTTTGTGCTTCTGTCTTGTCTTGTGAATGGCACCTTCCTCACATGCCCCAAAGTGCGATGCAGAATGGCTGAATGTGATATATATTTTCATAATATTTAAAACACGTGGATTATAGCAGATCTGTGATTTTTTATCTGTATATTTATTTAAATGAGAATAATTCCTAGGTGATTTCATGATACGAAGATGTGCAAATGGCCCCTATTGGTTCCCTGCTCATCCTGAGCGTGCAGGCAGGCACCTCTCCCCCAGGCCCATTCTGGTCACTTTCAGCCCAGCTCCTGGCACTGATCTTTGCCTTTTGCTTTCAGCCAATCCCTGGCAGCTGTGGCCAAGGTGCTGAGTCCATGCCTCCTTCTTCCACAGTTCGGTGCTGAGCCATGCTCCCATTCCATTTGTCATACTGACATCCCAGTTCTCCTCTGCCTTGTTTTTAAGCTTTCCCCACTCCACAGTGCCTACAGAAGTTTGGGGTGGTGTCAGCCCAAACCTTTCACATTCTACCTGGATCCAGCCTTGCCTTCCACTTGTACAACAGCGTCTGTCTGCTGCTCCTGGCCACACCTCCAGGGTGCTAGAAAATGTGCAAGAGAGAAAAATGCACATAAATGATGCAGTGAAAGTTCCTCTTCAAGGCCTTCTTGGACCGTAAGGAGCCAGTCCTCCCCTGCAAGGCCTCTGCCGCTGACTCTGGGCCAGAGCCTGCCTTCATACAAATACACATGCATCTATCAGGTCCTTAGAGAGGAGACCAAACTCATCTTTATTCTACTTGTTTTGTTTTCTAGGCCGAACAGAAGTGCTTTGTCTGTGATTCCAGGTACCCATACAATCCCTACACGCAACACAACAGCCACACGATTGAAAACGTTATCACAACTTTTGAGCCAGATAGGAAAAAAAAGTGGTGGCAGTCAGAAAACGGTAAGTTTCCTTGACAAAGCATTGCTGTTTGTGGTTAGATTTACTTCTGGAATTACTGTTCACCACTTGGCCTTCATAAGAAGGTGGGACAAAACCCCGTGTACTCTTCGAGTCGGTGATACCAAGTGATTTAAACCTATTCCTTTGTAACAATACAGGACTTTGGAAATTCTATTTTTCTACAGATAAATTCTAAGCACAGCATCTCCAAGAGCTGAGTGGAGGACCTGCAGCAGTGCTTTGTGGTATGCAGTGGGCATGTATTATTCAAGGATGCCTGCTCTTCAGGGAAATGCAGTTGGTTGCAAAAGGCACAGATGCATAATGGCAGAGTGGTATCCAACTAGAAATCCTAAGCCTTGTTTTTTCCTGGTGTTTAGCAAGGAACTGTCACCAGTTTGGGCCACCTCTGCCAACAGAGGGGTGGGCCAGCCGTGAGGGGATCTTTCTTGCTCTCCCCCCTGTCCTTTGGGATGAGGTCTCGTGCACAGCCTGGTCAGCAGGAGCCCTGGGGTGCCGCATGCATGTGAACAGTGGGGATGTCAGCTGAGCTCCTGCAGCTCTCTACACGTGTGAATGTGTAAAGTGTGGTGTTTATTTCTGTATCTGTTCCAGTTTTGGAAAATGCCTGATGTGATAGCTCTGCTCATGACAAATTTCAGGTCTGTCAGTATGGAAGGGTTTAACAGATCTGTTTGGCAGGAAGAAATCCCACATGTTTATTACTTTGTGTTTCTGTTAGAAATAAGCAAATAATTGGGGGAATTTTTAAAAAATCTATGTGGCTACAGGAAGGCCTGAACCCAGAACCTTGCCATCACTGCCCCTCGCAGTCTGAATGTTCTGCACAAGGCCTTCAGCTGTCTCCTGCAGCCTCCGCTCCCGGCACTGCCGTTCCCGCTGCACAGCCCTGGAGGGAGCGATCCGGGCCTGCTGGCTTGGTGCTCATGGGATGCCCCAAGGAGCCTGGCTGCCCTGCTGGAAAAGGCATCTTTGAATTCCCCATGGAAAACTGTCTCAGCGGTCCCTCCGATGTATGCTTTGTGCTCTTTACTTCGTCTTCCTTCTCTTTTCAGGCGTTGACCATGTCAGTATTAGATTGGACCTAGAAACTTTATTCCAGTTCAGCCATCTCATCCTGACCTTTAAGGTATGACATGCATGACTTTTACCACTCCTTTTATGTGATTTTATACACTAATTATTTAACCACAGGAATAAATTGCTTAGAGAAGCAGTGACAGCACCATCTTTAGAGGTGGGTAAGAACAGGTTAGATAAACACCTGTCAGGAATGATTAAGCTGTAGCTCATCCTGCCTCAGGGAAGGTAGATAGGCTGAATAGCTTATCATTCATGTGCCTTCTGGTCCTATTTTCTACAAATCTGAGAATTAAATCTGAAAAATAAATTATGAAATTAAGCCCAGACATTTTAGGACATTTCTGAACTGAGGTTGTTCTTTCAAGTTTAGTTGTCTTCTTATGCATACCCATTATTGTCCATCCAGATGGCTACAAGTTTTTTTATGGTTTTTTTTTTTGAAATTCCTGTATTGTTACAGTAGACTTTCTTAGATAGTGATCTACCTATATGAAAGATTGCCCTTCTCTTTTGCTGAGAGGGTTCAGATGAGGAATATGGCTTCTTCAGAGACTCATGTAAATAGCACAGTGTGCCTGGAAGCTCCCAAACGCAGAAATGTAGTTGGCAGCTGCTGGCATTCCCCAAACAGGAATGTCAGTACAACATGACTGAGATGTTTTATCAGTGCCCGATTAAGGAATTCTTGAAATACTGTTTCTTGCAGACATTTCGGCCTGCAGCAATGCTGGTTGAGCGCTCCACTGACTTTGGTCAGAGCTGGAAAGCTTTTAGATATTTTGCACAGGACTGTGCAGCTTCTTTTCCCAACATCTCTTCTGGTCCAGCAAAGGGCGTGGGAGACATCATTTGTGATTCAAGATATTCAGACATTGAGCCCTCCACTGAAGGCGAGGTACTGCCAAGAGTCAGTGATTGAGATCATAAGTGGCTGTTTGTCTGGAGCTGAGGGTCTCTTTTATGTCCATCATAATCACCTGTAGAGGTCCTGAGACATGAAGCACTGTTGACTTCACAGGAGTGAAGTGCTTCACACGGCATTTTACCCTCAGTTTCATACCCAAATGAACTCATAAAACAACATGTACAAGGCCTTTAATGCTCTTTCCTGGTTTCCCAATTCGTATGAAAGCCCCTCCTCATAAGAGCTCTTGGTTCCCTATCGGTCTCTGCCACCAAAGTGCTTTTTGCCTCACTCAGCCAAAGCCAGGCTGAAAGGGTGAGGGAACTTGCTGAATCGGGGCCAAGACCTTGTGTGTAATTCTATGGGTTCAGTAAAGTGACATCAGTAACTAATGGGTCTCAGGTGGCAGTTTATATGCAAAAGGAATAGCTTCTGTGACTCATAGAACTGTTTTAATCTGGATTGCAGGTTGTCTTAAAAGCTTTGGATCCTAGCTTTGAAATAGAAAACCCATATGTGCCATATATACAAGGTAAGAACATTGCAGATTTTCTCAAGAGATAGTTTGCTGGTGTTGCTTATTTTGTACACCAAGAGGAGCAAATGCTCAGCTGCTGTTAATCGGTGACATTGAAAAATAAGTACCAAAGGTCCAAAGGGAAACATCTGTATTAATAAATTTTAAAAGGGCCAGTCTTGTCCCCTAGCCCTGCAGGTAAATTAGCCAGCTCTGCACAGCCCATCCATGCAGCTAAATTACTTTTCCTTCTGGGATCAGGTGGCCTAATCCTCCCTGCCATGTGGGTGTCTCTCATGGGCCCGTGAGGCACTGGCTGGAGAAGCACAGCTTGGCCAGACCCGGGCTGTGCCAGGGGAAGTGCTAACATTTATTCAGCTGTGTGCCAGGAGCAGGCCGCTTGTCCTGGCCAATATCAGATCATTTTAATATTTCTTTAGTGTGGGGGACTTACTGGCTGTTTGATGCAAGCCGAAGAGTTGACTCTCTTCGTTTTTAAGTCAGCTCGGTCTCCTAATTTGTTTTCTTTCCTTCCAGAGCTCATTACAATGACAAACCTAAGGATCAATTTTACCAAACTCCATACCCTTGGGGATGCTCTGCTTGGAAGAAGGCACAGTGATCCCCTTGAGAAGTACTACTACGCTGTCTATGAGATGGTTGTGCGGGGCAACTGCTTTTGCAATGGCCATGCCAGCCACTGTGATCCCGTGCAGAATCTGCGGGGTGATGTCTTCCATCAGGCCGGCATGGTGCGTCATCAATGCTCCCTCCAACAAGGGCAGTCCCTTCCTGGTGTCTTGGGGAAAGGAAGAGATGGAGGGAGGAAGAGGAAGGAATGTCTCTGATGACCTTTGGACTGACCATTTCCAACTCCAATGTTTTGATACAGCTTCTCCCTTTAAAACCCTGGACCAGATTTCTCAGAAGCTGTGTCTTTGTTGGCACCAGTGTAGTGTTTCAAAGGCAACTGGGACACGACATGTTGATAATAGTAGCAAAATACCAAAGCTGTAATGGTGCAAATATAATGCAGTAAGCAGCCTGCGCTGTCTGCAGTCATGACTGGCTGCTTGTTGGGTGAATTCCATGCTCCAGCTGGGCTCGGGGGCTCTGCAGCAGGGACAGAGACACTGGCAGAAAGAATGGCCAATAATGCAAAGCTAACCCGTGAAAATCGGATTATTAAAAAAATTCAGGGAGATGAGTGCAAATTCTTTCCTTCTGGGAAAAAGAGGTTTTTTTGTTTTGTTTTGTTCTGTTTTGTTTTTCCTGGAAAATATGTTTCTCAGTAGAGACACATACAGGGAGAGAGAGAGAGAAATAAAAAAGTTGAAGTTTCCATTAGTATCACTAGAAGTACTTTGTTTTCTTAAATGCTGACCAGCAGATTTAAAGCTGCTTGGTTAAAGTTTGCATGTATTCTACAGAACTCTTTCTCAAATAGTGAGCATTTTGTCAGCTGAGGGAGCCAAAGAGCTTAGAATTGCCCTGATCTTGCTGGTGTACCTCAAGCAGATTATTATTGTTTCGATTTGCAGGGAAGACTTTTTACCATGACATAAGCAACCCTTTCTATGAATATAGATATAGTACCTGGAAAGATATAACTTGATTTAGGAGTCCTACTGGAGGCTAGTGGCTATTTTGTGGTGTTGAGACTTACAGTAGTAGAGAAAGAAAAAATCACTTTAAATCTTAATGGAGGCAAAAGAGGCATCAGGAACAGATTACTCAAGCAGACATACAGAAAACATAGTTTTGATCCGCATCCACATCTGTTTCATTTAGGAGAGGAAAGAATGCTTTCATGTTTTCCTTCTGCAAAACCGAAAAGAATCTCCTCCTCTCCTCTCCTCTCCTCTCCTCTCCTCTCCT
>WBMW01001191.1:59252-96391 GCA_013396635.1 Penelope pileata | reverse complement strand
CCCTCCCCTCCCCTCTCCCTTCACATCTCCCTTCACATCTCCTTATCTCATCTGTTCTCACCACCGTGCAGGTCCACGGGAGATGTATCTGCCACCACAACACCGAAGGCTTGTCCTGTGAAAGATGTAAAGATTTCTACAATGATGTTCCCTGGAGGCCAGCTGAAGGGGCACAAGATAATGCTTGCAAACGTAATATATTATTTTCCTTTTAAATTATGGGGGAGTGGGTGCAGCACAGTCCCAGCACAATGCGTTACGGGATGGTTTCTGGGATGGAACCTTTTCCATGCCTCATCTAGAAAAATGGATGGATTAATGTGTCCGTAGGTGCTGTGCTGCCCTACAAGGAGAACTGTTTCATGTTGTTATTTTTCATAAAGAAAAAAAAAAGCCACTAATGCAAAACAGATCCTTTATTGCTTAGCATGGGGCTTTTCTTGCAAATCAAAAAAGTATTTAGACACGGCTGAATTATTTATTTCCACATTGATAAATAATGTAAGGAGTACAAGAATAATGTATAAGCACCTGTATCAAGCATTCAGCTAGATCTTTCTGTAATGGAGCAGTGTTCCCCACTTCATATCAGCCACACACACCTGCATGAGTTCTCAAAGTGTAGGGCCCAGTGCTGACGTCTGTAAGTCTCCAGACTTACGGTGCCTGTAGGATGTTTTATGGGAGGGTGCTGCTGCTGCCTGCAGGGAGAAATGGCAGGCTGAGGACTTGTCTCCTCGAGGCAGGGTCAGAAGCACCTGGAATTGCTCACAAGGTCTGGCAGCTGCTATGTCAGCCTGAAATGGTGCCACTTGTGTAGTGGCAGCCCTGCACGAGGTGCCTGGAGCCTGCTGCCATGTTCCTCCGGGCAGCTTATTGGACTTGGTTCATACTTTAAGACATGAATATATGCCCAAGACTTCAAAATAACTCAGAACTAGCTCCTATGCAGACTGCTAACCTCTTCAGCCAGGAGATTTATCTTTCTTTACCTTTGGTCTTGTTCCCTCTTCTCTCTAACATTTTTCCACAGTCTTGTGTTTCATTTTTTTCAATTAGTTCCCAGTCTTAGCATCATTATATTCGTACTTAGTGGATGTAAATCCAATAAACCTGGTTGATGGCAGCAGAACTAAACTGTGCAATACAAGCATCCTTGTTTGCAGAATCTGGGTGCTGTAATTGCTGGGAAACCTTGCTTTGCCCACAGTTGTAAAGTACGAGGCCTGGGAGGCTGTAAGCTTGCTGGGGCACTGAAATCATATGGGTGGCAAGTGATCCTGTGGTAAAGGTAGACACACCAGTGGCAAAACGCAGTAGGAGCCGTGGTGCTAATTTTCCCCATTTGTTTTTGCTGCAGGCTGTAACTGCAACGGGCACTCTGGCAGGTGCCACTTCGACATGGCCGCGTACCAGGCCAGCGGTGGGGTCAGCGGTGGGGTCTGCGAGGGCTGCCAGCACAACACCACAGGCCAGCACTGCGACCAGTGCAAGCTCTTCTTTTACCGGGACCCACGCAAAGTCATCTCTGACCCCCACGCGTGCCGCCGTAAGCTTCCCTGCTTTAGCTTCTGTTTGCTCTGAGCCCTGCTGCATTGCCATAAACGTTAATGTCACTGGAGAAATGTTACTGAGCCTATCACATCCAAACTACCTTACAAAATAGCTTCATGACACCATCCTTGAAGCAGCATTGTACAAGGAGCTGCATATTCCAGCTCATTGCTAAACCAAGCTTTGGAATCCAGCAGGAACACTATCTTTTCTGAACAACATCAATATAAAACTGACTAACAATAGTGCTGTTGCTTTTGAGATAGTCAGGGATTACAGGAGAGGTGTGAAATGGTGGGAGGAGGAATATCTTTTCTAGATATCTCCGTTATATTGAAAAAGGAGCATTCAGGTGTGCAAGCCCTTATTTTGAAAGATCAGCTCAATTCAGTATTAGCTTAGGATAGGAAAAATGCTTTCAGTATAGTTTAATTCTAGTAATTGATAGGCATGGAAAGTCCTTAAAGAGCTACAGGGAGATTACCAAGGGACATGCTGTGGTAGGTGTTAGCACTGCGGTGAGAAGCAGCTACAGCCTGGGCAGAAAACAGGACACATTGTGAAGGCAGCGTCCCCTGCTGATCCCATCCTTTCCAGCAAATAACTCAGCTCAGACCAGCTCTGGGAGCTGGCTTCCTGGTGGTATCCATCTGCGACATTGCAGCTTCCATGGGAGCATCCCCAGAAGCACAGGGTCTGCCTCTCCCCAGGTGGAGAACACAGCGAGTGGATGGACACCTATTTCTACGGTGTGGACACCTATTTCTGCCTAAAGCAAAGGGTAAATTCCTACCAAAGTGAAGAGAGTAACCCTCTTTCAGAGAAAAAGCATTAACTGTGAAGCATCCAACACAGCAGGTGTGGGTGGACATCTCTAGTCTTCACAAAAGTGCAGAACTTTTGACAACCTGCAGTTCTACAATTGCATTTTCATGTTTATGTCTAAATACACTTTTCTATGTCTCTCTGACCCTGCCTGTAGCCTGCAGCTGTGACCCAGAGGGCACGCTGCACCCTGGTGCCTGCGAGAGCCGCACGGACCCCGCGCTGGGGATGGTGGCAGGACGGTGCCCGTGCAAGGAGAACGTGGAGGGCGTCCGCTGCGACAAGTGCAGGGCCAACCATTTCGGGCTGAGTGGCAGCGACCCACTGGGCTGCCAGCGTATGTAAACCACCACTTTTGTTCTTCTTCCCAAAGCATTTGTAAGAGATGGGGATAGTCAAATGCACAGGTGCACACAGAAATGCATGGATACTGGCTACATTATAAAATACCCAGTTGGCTACTATCGCTTCGTGTCAAGGGCATGTTCTTGGTACAGCATCTGAGAAAAGCAACAGTTGTCAGGACTGAAAATATGTGAAATCACTTGCAGAATACGTAGCATTTTGTAGTAGATCGTGATTGTTAAATATGCAATTTGGTTGGAAAGGAAGGATAAAACACCTCCTTTGGTGATTTGCCTAGAACTGAAATTAGCACACAGGTGAATGAATAGCCACAGGAACCACTTTCCGGATGCTCGGATTCTGCACAGCCCCATGCAGTGTTGAGATGGCACTGGAGAGCCCTACCCCAGCCCCAGCAGTGTGGAGACCCAGACCAGCTCATTAGCCCAGATTTCCCATCTCAGCCCAGGTATCACACTGCAGACAAGCTTCATGTGTTTCCTAATGTCCTTCTCCCAGATTAAGGCAGCAGTGCCTGCACTGTGATGCTCCGCTTGCCGGTCCTTAAGGTCCCCCGTAGCTAAGCCAAGTGTCTGCAGAAGACATCTATGGCTCTTCCTCGAAGTCACGGTCAGAAGTGTTCTTGTAAATGCATTTAGAAGCTGTTCATCAGGAAGCAAACATGCTGCTTTTGAGGACACAGGAAATGGAAATATCACCCCAATCTGCTCACTCCACTCATGTTTTAGTTTCTGTGCTCAAAACATCACTGACATAAGATGCAGACAGATCCACATGGGCCAGAAACAAACCTTCTGAGGTCTGAAGGCACATTCTGCCCGAGAAGCCCATTACATATTTTGCCCCCTCTGTCGGGTGCTTAAATTCTTTGGGGACCATTGTGGGGCTCTTCATGCTGCTAAACACTTTGCAGATGATGGGATCTGCTGCCTGGCTGTGACTGCTTCCAGCCAGCCCTTCCTCCTGATGACAGACATACCCCATCCCTGCTGCTGTCACCAGGGCCAACAGAGACAGCCACGCATCTCTCTCCCCACAGCCTGCAACTGTGATGCTGCCGGCACTTTGCCTTTCTCCACCTGTGACCCTGCCACTGGGAAGTGCCTTTGCCAGCGGTTTGCCACGGGCCAGCGCTGTGAGAAATGTGTTGTATGTGTCTGGGTGGTTTTTGTTATTTCTTCATGCTGGCTCTCATTGCATGTTGTTTTGGAAGTCTCCTCTCCCATCTCCTGCCCTCCTGTGGGCTCTGGGGTGGCATTTCATCAAAGGAGAAAACGGCATCGGTTCTGTGCATGCAACGTCGTTTCTTGTGCGGTGAGGCTACTTAGGGAATATGAGGACCATCTGGTTTTACCAAGGGAATGCCTCCACCCTGGCATGGGACAGCTTGGAGGTGTGGCTCTTTGAGATGCCTCCACTGATCTCACTCTGTGTTCATGGATTAGAATCATGCCCACAGATGAGGAAAACAGCAAAGAGCTGAGTCCCTGAAAATGTCCTTCGTTCAAAGCCTGAAAATGTCCTTAGATTCAGTCAAAGCCTTTCCTTAGTAGACTCTGGATGGGAAGGAAAGATGAATGGGAAAAAGCATCCTCTGTGCTGCAGGCTGTGAACTACTGCTACCCTGGCCTGCAGGGGAGGTTGAGGTACCTGCAGATTTAGCTGCTCTCAGAATATCTGCAGTCAGTATTCTCATGAAAAATAGGAGCTCATAGTATTTTTTCCCTTATTATGAAGGGAACAGTCATTGCCAAAAAAGTAAACAATTCAATTTAGTCAAAATACAAATTAGTTTTACAGCTATACACTTCCATTTTGCATGGACACGTTTGGTTCTTTTCTTTTACTGCTTGCAAACATTTGTGCAAACAATTTCATAGAATCATTGAATCTTGATTTTGTGATTCTGTGAGAGGCAGTCTCATACAGCCAAGCACAGGCAGGCATCCCAGGAGTGGTCTAGAGCATCAGTCATCCAAAAGAATAAATTATGTTGACTTAAATACTTGTTATTGAAAATAAATCTTTTGCTTTCTTTTTATCCCAGGATGGATACTGGGGTCTGGGCAAGAGCCCGTATGGCTGTTCTCCATGTGACTGTGACATTGGTGGATCCCAGAATAACTTGTAAGTTAATGTTCTTCTTCTAGTTTTGTCTTATTTTTAATTTTTACAAACGCTTGAGCTAGATTTTCTAACTAGATTAGTAGAGTCTCAGTGCAAGTGTGAAATAGACTGCAGACAATTTCATCACTTATAAAAAGTATAAAGTCATGTTAGGATCTTGGAGAATAAGTTGTGATGTTAAGGGAGATTTACCTTTTACCTTCCAAGCCAGTTTCAGATCAGCCAGAGTCAACATTAGTTTAATATAAAATACAAGCAGCACAGTTTGAGAGAACCAGAGTCCCTAATATCAGTAGAAATCAGAAGTTACAAGTGACGTTTTTAACGTGCCTTCCTTTGCATGCTTCTAAGGCTAGAAATAACTTATTTTTTTCTTTCTTAAGCATTGGCTCATACTCAAAACATAGCAGTTAAGAGGCCAGTTTTGTTTCACTTGGGCTGCTCCAGGAGTCTGTTGGGTAGAGGTGTTCAGAAACAATCCAATGCTGCAGAGCAACTCCTCAGTGTGCTTGGTATGCGTCTGTCAGCAAGTAAATCAAAGCTAGTAATCATCTGATGTGTTCAGTGAGAGTGTAAATATAGGAGAACTACCATATCACTCAAATTAAAGATGCTTCTGACCTCATGCCCTGTTTCTAAAAATATGTGTGGTGGATGCTTAAGAATGGATATGGTAATAGATATGGAAATGTGTACGAGAAATGGATACAGAAATAGATGCAACAGATAAGCAGAAAAGAAGAGTATCTGTGCTTCTGGTTATAGAATGGATGGAGAAAGGCGTGTTGCATCTCCTAAGTGATGAAAAAGAAGAACTAAATAAATGCAGCATTAGAAAAAAAAAAGTCGAGAGAGAAGGTGGGTGGTGGGAAGAAGCATAATTGTGGAGGATCCAACAGCAGAAGAAACAAAATGGAGCTGAAACAAGGGTGGAGCTGAGCTGCTCTTGTGCTGCCAGGACTCAGCAGGGCTACACTCATGTCCCCCCCTTACCAACTCCTGCCCTAGGTGCTCACCAGAGGACGGTCAGTGCAAGTGCCTTCCCAACATTGTGAGCCGCCAGTGCAACGAGCCAGCCCCAGGCTACTTCTTTTTGCCCCTGGATTATTACATTTATGAAGCTGAGCATGCAACACTCCTTTCTGGCTCTGCACCCTTGGTATGTAGCTGACTTTTTAGACATCATATGGAAAATGGATCCATGTGGTGGTTGATACAAAGCAAGTCCCGTGATCATCCTTAGGTCATCCTTGCCTTCCATGTCTTCCATAACCATGGCTATTACTACCTGCTGTAGTGTCCTGCAAGGCTGTCCTTGCTGCCCTCAAGTGTGGGCTGGTCTCGCACAAACTAGAGACATTAACTGAATTATTTAAATTAAAGAAAAGTGTTTGAGCTGCCAACAGCTCAAGAGAAGCTCTCACGAACTGTGATGCTTCTGGAGACCTCTGAGAAAGGAAGAACCAAATCGCTCCCTGCTCCGCTGGACTCATTCCTGCTGCTTATATAAAGGAACTGATTGTAGCCTGATTCCCTCAAGAATCTGGCATCCATCCGTAATGTTTTTAGAACATTTATTTGTTTACTCCTCAAAACTGGGGTAGATTTTCCCCCATGCAGACTACACGTCTCGCCTTGCTGGAATGTGTCCTTTCCTCTGCCTGCTTTTTTACAATATTTCTTCTCCTATGTTTTGTCCAGAAGCTATGGAGAAGTAATAATAAAAAAAATGTTCATTTGCAGGTCACATCCACAAATATTTAGCTGTAATCACAACCAGTAATCATCCTACAGTCCAATAATTCAATGGAAAACAGATGTCTGGGACACAGTTTATGAGAGGAAGTGCAACCTAATTGTAAGAGTGAGGGAAAAGGGTTTCCAGCAGTTGCTGGGCCATGTTACAGGGTTTCACCCAGCAGAGAATACAGCTTGGTTAATGGGGATTTCCATTTAGCTGTTTACTGACTCTTCAAAACTGCTGAGACAATGCTGCCTCCTCTCTCATTACTTCTGCTTCAAAGGTGAAACCAACCACTCTCCCGAGGTGTGACACCTACTTCCAGAAGCAAGGATATGAGTTCATGATTGAAAATGGAAAGATAGTGTTAAACAGGAGCAAAAAACGAAGTGTAAGAAAAGCTGGACTTGGGCAGGTAAACTGGTGCTTTGTTATTTAAAAAGATTATACCAAATGCTAAACTTTAATCTTGCAACAGAGGGAAAAGAAATATCTGTGCATGTGGAATTCACAGTCCTAGGCATTACTTTCCATTTAGAATTAAATCAATTCTTTTGGTACACAGCTGAGCTGGATTTTTTTATAATTCACACAGATAGGCTTGTTTTGCTATGTCCAGAGCCACTGTAGCCTCAGGTTGAATTAATGGTTTAGAAAGGAAGATCCCCAAGAAAACTAAAATCCCTTTTTTGTTTGTTTTTCTTGCTTGCAAGACATCTTACAATATTTAAGTGTACCTAGATGTTAACATGGTACCTACTGTATTTAAATGCTCCATCACTGCAAGTCAGCTAAGTCGTTGTAAGTATTGACATTTATTTATTCAGCTTATAATGGAGAGTCCAGCCGTGTACAAAACCAAGTTCAATCTGTTTAAGGTTTGCAATGTGAATGCCTAGACGTGATAAATATACAGAAAGGGATGGATTAATCTAATCCTTCTAGTGGCTTTTGTCTATCTGTGACCCTCAACATCCTACATTTGGGAGAGTTCTTAGCATGCAGATGAAGAGTGTGTCCGGAAAGCAAGGCTGACTGGTGGCTTTCTTTTTTTCCGAGTTTGCCTGTTTGTAACTTGACTGTGATGCTGACAATGGCAGCATGTCTCTGCAGGGTGCAGCTCAGCTGGGACAGGACTCAGCCCTGGAGGTGGTTTTCAGGCAGCCCAGTGCTGGCCGGGCTGTCACATGGACAGGACCTGGCTTTGCCCGCGTACCCAGCGGAGCTGGGCTGAGATTTGCCGTCAACAACATTCCCTTGGCCATGGACTTTGCTATCACGATCCGTTATGAGCCTGAGGTATTTGTGATGACTCGAGTGTCCTATGATGTTGTGATAGATGCAGGGTCTGTTTTGTGGCTTATTCAATTCTTTACATTTAAAATGAAAATTGTTTACCTTTTTATCTTTATCAACAGATAAACATGCACTCTGCTGATTCTCAACCCCTTCCACTCGTTTAGAAAAACATAAGTTTTTTCTAAGTATCAGCCAAGGTTTCATCATCTGGAGCTCCTCATTTTTTACCCCTGCTTGGACTGGACTTTTGTTCACGTATCAGACACCAGCAAAATGCATCTCCCTTCAGATGAGCATCTTGTATTTTTAGCCGAGATTTTCTGGGCAGGACAACATGCACAGGCAGGAGTGTGCTGATCTCTGCATGTACAGCAGATAGCTGTCCAGGGCTTTTGCAGTCATCCACCTTCCCAGTCGCTCCAGCTGGGCTCTGAGATGTGTGAAAACTGTAGAATATTAGCCAAAATCTTATTTTATGCCTGGACAAAATTTCTCAGTGATGAAGACATGTCTAGGGAAATCCAAATCTGGTTAAATCCAAGTCTGCATCTGTGTGTTCAAAGACACATGCAAGTGTTTTATCCATACCAGTACTCATGCACGCCTTCTTCCTTCCCTTCCCAGCTCCCTAGGACAATCCCCCAACTCAAGATACTCCTTCTGTCCATTGTATTCTGTTCTTTTCCTGTCATTCTGAAGCAAACAAAACTCCCATTGACTAAAAACATGAGAATAATTTTGCAGTGGGCTGGTTTGATGTTGCTTTTTCCTTATCAAGACTGGATGAAACAGTTGAATTTTAAAGACTTTAGCTGCAAAGTCATTTATGTTTGTTATTCCTTATGAGATATGAGAGGAGGTGCACCATGGGGGATATCTCTGGGACAGCACTGTGCTGAGAGAGGAAATAATTCCAATGTCTTTAACAGAGCCATTTCCATATGCACCAGCTGAGGTCCCACTTCTGTTCCTGCTATTCAAATACAATGCGTTTTTCACAAATAACGTTATTTTTAATCCCGTAATGAACAAAGAGAAAATCTGTTTTGTCACTGCTGTGTGCAATCACTTTGCTGGCTTTCAGAAGCCATGACAAGGAGAAAGTGTTTTTCAGGTACAAAAAATGATCACAATCTTTGTCTTTTGCTCGTAGACCTTAGAAGACTGGATAGCGAGTGTGGCCGTTCAGCCCGCTGGTGTTTCATCAAGTCAGCGCTGCAGAACCAGAGGCTTTTCACAGGAGCCTCATGTGTTGGCTCTCCCAGCTGCAAAGAGGTCTGGCTGTTCCTGTCCTTCACTGTAGATTTTCTGTGCAAATCCTTCAGTGAAGCACAGCAGCGCAGGAAATCTGTGGGATATTGGAAACACATGTGTGGCCTTTCCTGATGCTGCTGCACGACAACACCAGGCAGCCCAGAGGAGTGAAGGAAGAAACAGACGCTCAGTCCCAGCCTGGCAATGGTTTCCCAAAGCCAGGAGAGCAGCCTTAGGTCCTGCTGGGGTTGTGCTTGGATCCTGCTTTGGTGGAGATCCAGCTGAAGCTATTTCATATAGGAAGGGAATATTGACCTAAAGACACTGTCCTAACCTATTTTCAAAATTGAGTTTTCCATTTGCACTGATGTAAAGAATAGAGAGTGGTTGGGAGAGCTCGCAGCACCCCAGCAGCTTGCCCTGCCCTGCTCTGGGGAGAGCCCCTGCCTGCTGGCTGTAACCGTGCTGTATTTCTGCTAAACAGGGTTGCACTTCTGCAAACTCCAGTCTGCCTAGAGCCAGGAACTGAGTACTCCATGGATGTGTATTTTTCTCAGTCCTCTGCCTCTGACCCAAAGGCTAAATCATTCATCTTGATCGACTCTGTGAGTAATGCTGTCACAACTCCCACTGGGCTGCATTTATCCCACTTTGAAATGTGTTTCGTTTGTTTGGTTGTTGTTGTTTTTTAAGTATACTTATCTAAATATTTCAAAATAATTCATAACACATTTTTATCAAAAATGCCACAAGTGTTGCATGTGTTAATAGCTGGAGCACGTACCTCTGTTGGTTGCTCATTCATTGGGAGCACACTGCACATATGCTGACAAGATGCTGTGGTGAGGGACACATTCTCCAGCTCTTCACTCACCTACTGCTTTTGAAAATCTATGTGATACATCTGAATCCAGTTAAAAAAAACATGGATATGTTTAGAGATGGGCCCTGATATTGGAAAAGTAAAATTAGTTCTGTGTGTTTTCCTGGGAATTGTGTCCAGACATTTCCTAAGTTTCCAACAAGGCTGTCCTAGTCTCTAACAGAAGTTACGCTTCTTCTAACAGAAGTTACGCTTCTTGTAGTGTCCAGTATGAATTTATCTTCTACCTCCGAGATACTGATAACATCCTGGCAGTGTTGAGCGGAGCCGAGGACGTAACTCACTTCCGCATTCCTCTGCCAGTGAAATAGTTAAGGGGGGCATAAGGAGCTGGGAACTGGGAGGGGACAGGACCAGGGCAGCTGACCCAAATTGACCAAGGAGCTATTCCATCCCATATAACATCATGTGATTGGTTGGTGGCGTTTCCGGGTTCCGTTCGTTACGGAAGGGGATAGCCGGGAGGAAGGGTCACCAGTGGCTGTGAGCCCTTGCTCTGCGTATCCTCTTTGTGTATCGGTGCTAGAAACCGGGTGTTAGTTTTGGGTTCTTCTCTTAAGAAGAATGCTTGAAAATTCATTTCTCTTATTACTTCCATAGAACTGAATCTGGTAAAGACTGACCATACTTAGACATAGAGCCTTCAGCTGATTTTTTCCCCATCTCGGTAACACAAGTAAAATTTTTGGCCGGATACTGGTTTTAGAGTTGCAAACATGGCACCTCTTAGTAGCAAAAACATTTCTGAGCATGTATCTGAGGTCTTATTATAATCTGACTATTATGTACACAGTCTCTTTTATTTGAAGAACTCAGGGAATGTCTAGACCTTCAGAATTAATGTGAATTTAGATTTAGAAATGCAGAGCTCCAGGGTTCTGTCCTTGCCATGCGCAGCACAGTCAGAGAATGTGGGAAATTCTGGTCTTCGGTATATCTAAGCAAAAATATTTTCTTTTCCTCTTAACACCAAAGCTTGGACTTATTCCCAGAATCAACTCCATGGAGAACTTATGCAGCAAAAAGGATTTAGATGACTACCAGAAGTACCGCTGCATTGAAATCGCATCAGAAGTCGGGCCTGTGGTGCTGCCCGAGGCGTGCGCCCGGCTGATAGCCAGCATGTCTGCCCGCCTCCACCACGGTGCCGTCGGTAAGGGCCATGCGCGGGCAGCTGGCCTGGGCACCTGCCCTTCTGCCCTTGAGTCTGTGGGAGTTTGGCTGAGAGCTCTGAGCCTGAGGTGGTGTGGCTAAGTGAAGCCAGTCCATATGGGCCTGCAGAATACATCCCATCAAGCCATGAGCACGCTGCCAACATCTTTGGGTGGCACGGCTGTTGAAAAGCCAAGGCTCTTGAAGCCCATCTTGTGATGGAGCTGCACTTGTGTGCTTTCTGAAGAGCACTGCAAACAGATGCAGCTTCACCAGATGGCCAAAGCAGCAAGCTTGATAATTTTTGGCTGGCAGAAAATGACAGAGGAGTTTCTAAGCCTTCTCCCCAGGTGCTGCAGGCCAGCTGGATGCTCTGGTAGGCTTCAGGCACAACGGCACACAGGCTGATGTGCTGGAAGAGGTTCAGGAGGAAAACCTCAGCGGTGTCCCAGTGCAAGAGTAGTGGCAGGAGGGGCCTGAAGCTCTGGGCAGTGTCCTGGACACACTGAAGTTTGGGCTGCGCTGTAAGCCTGATCCCCACAGTGATGGGATTCTCACTTTGGCTTTCTAGCACTGGCATCCGAGCACCCTGGGGAAACATCCCCTGTGAGTTAGCAGTCTGATTTCATTCAGCAAGATAGTCTGAGGTGTCCAGAAAGCAGCACACAGGCACAGGGGCAGGCTAAGCATTGCTTGCCTGTCATGTCCAGTGCCACAGCAGGACGCAGGTTCATATCAGACACTTCTAGACTTCAGGATATCTGCGTGGATCTACATTTTGCTACATCTCTTTCTGTCCTATCCCAAATAGAGGCTGAGGCAGTGCCTCGAGCATGGCGTTACAACACCAAGACTTGTGCTGATGGTGCATCAGGCACCATTAATGCTGCAGCATCAAATGACCCAAGCCATGGCTGTTGGTGGTTACTGATGTTGGTTACCCCTGATGAGAGGTAGTCAAGATCTTCCCTTCCTTTTAAGTGCAAAATCCGCAAGTTTTTGACAACTGTCACACTCTTTTGGCTTTTAACCAACCCTGACTTGATTTTCTTCTCTGTTGGCAGCATGCAAGTGCAATCCCCAGGGGTCACTGAATGCCAGCTGCAGCAGGCTGGGAGGACAGTGCCATTGCAAAGCCAACGTCGTCGGACGCTGCTGCGACACCTGCTCTGCGGGCAGCTACGGCTTCGGCTTCCACGGCTGCTACCGTGAGTACTCAGCAGCAAGTACCGGCACCAGCACCACCACCGGCACCAGCACCACCACCATTGTTGTCACCTGTACTGCGACCAGTACCAGCATCATTTGGCTATTTGGCTCTCCATGCACACCCCAACTCTGTAGGGTTTGAAGCCACTATTGTTCATGAAGCAATACAAAAAAATATTTCCATATTTTACAAATTTGCCATCCTCACTGCTTGCCCTGCTGTCGAGCAGTGTCAGTGGTGGCCAGGTGCTGTGGACACGCTGAGGGTGCAGCTTTGCTCTTGGTGTTTTCCAGCGTGCAAGTGCCACCCTCAAGGCTCTCTGAGCTCACTGTGTGACCAGGTGACAGGGCAGTGCGCCTGCCGCCGGGACGTCGACGGTCAGCGCTGCAGCCGATGCCTGCCTGGGTATTTTGGATTTCCCCACTGCCGCCCTTGCCCGTGCCATGGCTATGCAGAGCTTTGCGACCCGGTGACCGGCGAGTGCCTGAACTGCAGCAGGTTTACAGCTGGAAGCCACTGTGAGAGGTGAGCTGATGGGCAGCACTGCACAGCTGGGGCCCCACCTACATCCCACCAATGCGTCAGTGGCCTTAACTGGAAGCATAGCCAAAACCAGAGTTAATCTGGGTCTCACTTCTGAATGGCAGGTGCTATTTTTGGGGAAATGTGAGTGGGAAGGTGCATCCTCTGGAGTGGGCTGGGGCACAGCATGCACACAGCACTGCAGCGGGTTCCCCATGAGACAACATGCAAGACATGGGTGCTCTGGGCAACGTGCTTCAAGGCCTATGCAAGGTGCTGAACCTGTGCTGCCAGCTTTTAGATTGCCAAGATGCTAAACTAGAGCTGGATACTCATTTTAACACCCGCAATTATCTCCAAGGAGCTTAAATAAACGTGCCCTGTCTGCTGATTCATATCAGTTTTGTATGACCAGCAAATGACTGTTCCCACATGTTTCCATCTCCATTCAAAACTATACTCTTTTTTCATTCTGCACTCTGATGGAAGTATCAGAGAATTCAGCATGGACATCAGAATTAAATCCATTGGCTGGGTAGCTTGGTTTGCCTGGATTGTGCCTTGTCATTCCCTTCTAAGAGGATTTCCCCATGAACCCACTGAGTTTTTCTTGAAATGCTTCTGGACAATCCGACCTTTAGCTACTGTGCCTGTAGGTGGCAAATAGATTAAAAATGGGAGACTGAAACACTTGTTGCCCTGTGCCCCTGCAGGAGATCCACACCCCAGGGCGAGGATAATCAGAGAGCCAGGACTTTTAGCGTGGCTTGTATAAATATATAGAATTGTGTTCCCATTTGCCATAGTAAAGCAGATTAAAGACCAAGGATGCTTCCGAAGCTGCTGCATCCAGACAGAGCATGGCTGATTTCAATATATATGCCACACCTGAAACATGCAATATTTGCCAAGCACTCTGAGTGAATAGTTGCTTTTTCACCCATACTGGGACATTCCGATGTCATGCCAAGCACTCTTTGTGTGCATATATGGCAGTAGATGAATACAAGTGGTGAGAGATGAAAGACATTGTAAGACATGGACATGCTGAATTTTTACGTGGTAGCTTTTAGCTGTCTATGCAGGGCATATGGAATATATCTGTTACCATTTAGGTTAAAATTATATTCGTATTTCAGAGTAGGTGGAAGTCCTCAGGAACTTTCCTTGAAAAGAAAACATATGAGTTTTAGGGTTTTTTTCTTTTTGCTCCAGGTTTTGGGAATGCAGCTCTATTTTGCATTCTGGAACAGGTTTGAAGCTGGATACATCTGTAGCAACTAGTGGGGAAAGGATTACAGTAGCCTGGAATCCTAAAGTAATTACAGATATATATAAATCTATTCACATGCAAGGACTGAAAGGAGCATTTGACAGTTCCTGCTGCTTTGTTTTGACTGCTTTGACAGGTGCATTGATGGCTATTACAGAAACCCTTCGAACACAGAACCCTGCCGTCCATGCATGTGCCCAGGGACACCTACAAGCAACAGGTTTTTTGCACATTCCTGTTACCAGGATTCCCAGACTTCACAAGTAGTCTGCAGTTGTATGAAGGGATATTCAGGTAAGAATAAAGACTGGAAAACTGATGTAAGACAGAATAATGCCTGTCCTCTGTTCAGGAATGCCGAGTGAAGTAGGAGTAATAAAATAGATATGACGAGTTAACTCCTAAACATTCTGAACTCACGTGGGGAAATGCTGAGTGAAAAAAGTGGGAACTGTGTTTTTAAAAGGAGAAAAGGAATTCAGCTATCACGTTAACTAACCTAATGGCACTCCCTGGAAACCTCCCCCTTTCCAGGGCACCTGGCTGGGAGAACTGCAGCTGAGAAACAAATGTTGGATCCCAGATCAGAAAGAGCAGGACACAAGAAAGAGTTGCAAGGCTTCCTAAATAGAGAAAATCTCCCTTCATATAGGAGAATCTTGCTTTGACATCATGCCCAAAAGTGACCGTGCCACTGTTTGAATGGCCACTGCACAGAGGGCCATTCTCAGCTGTCTCAAATGCAGCTATTTTTACAGCAAACCGACGCCTTGCTTCCAAAGTCCCCGTTGACTCAGCTTGAATTTCCACAGTGAAAATTTGAAGAAATTTCCTTTCTCCCGGATGTAATGAACATCTCCAGTGATCGAGCCAAAACTAAACAAATGGCATCACCTTTATTTAGGCCAGGTTCCTTTGTAAGTCAAGAACAGCTTTGCCTGAGGAAACACTGTCAGAACAAAATTATCCTTGCTGGTACTTGCCTGAGGGACTGCTGTCCTCACAAACCTCTGAAATCCTCAGTTCTGGACTTTCTTCCTCCTGCTCCTTTCTGGTGAGGCTCTTGGTCACCTCTGTGGCACCAGGCTCGCTCTCCTGGAGACTGGGAAAGGCTCTGGTCCTGGGGATGGTGGTGAAGAAGCAGAGTCTTTGGCCAAAGATGAACCTCTGGACAAGGTCCCAGTGACACCAGCCTGCCCAGAAAGGTTGATGAGACGCGGAAAGGTAGCACCCTGATCAGAGGGAGGGCCTTGGAATGAATGCAGACGTAACTGCAACGCCAGAAAGCAAGATCAGAGTGTCTCAGAGCTCATCTGAACTCCCAGGGGTCCTCTGGTGAGTTGCAGAAAGAAAAGAAGGTCTGATTGGATCTGGGTCACTCCAGGATAGGGCACATCCCACCTTTCTCTGACATTAGGGTAAAGGCCCCAGGGAAAATCTTGCAAAATGGCCCAACTCCAACTACAGTTATGCTCTCTAAAATTCCTGAGGAAGGGAAGTAGAGAGGGAGGTACTCAGCTTTTCTCCCCACTAGCTACAGACAGACACATGGGAATGGCTCGGAGCTGCATCAGGGGAGGCTCAGACTGGACATCAGGATAAACCTCTTTACTGAGAGGGTGTTTAGACACTGGAACAAGCTTCCTGGAGAGGTGGTTGGTGACCCGTGCCTATCCATGTTTAAGAGGTATTTGGATAATGGTCTTAATGATAGGTTTTAATTTGGGGTCAGCCCTCAAGTGGTCTGACAGTTGGACTCAATGATCCTTGTAAGTCCCTCCAACTGAAACTGTTCTATTCTATTCTATTCTATTCTATTCTATTCTATTCTATTCTATTCTATTCCGTTCCGTTCCGTTCCGTTCCGTTCCGTTCCATTCCTATGCTACTGCTGTTGAGAAGACTTTGCTGGAGAAAGGTGCTTGAAGATGTGATATGAGGGACATACATTTACTCCTACTGAAAGGGCTTCCATGGTTTTAAAAAAAAAAAAAAAAAGACTTGCAGTGAGGATGGTGCATTTCGATCAGATTGCAGTGTGGGAGATAAAATTGTTACTGATCACAGGATTATGGAACATCAGCCTCAAACATGTGGGTATTTTCCACTGGAAATGTGTATTTGAATAGACGGTCTGAGTCTTTTGACAGTATTATTAGAAATTTCACGATTCACTTGAATTCTCATTAGCCAGCACATGTTTTTACCTTCCTATCTGACAGGCAGCCAGTGTGACGAGTGTCCTAGTGGGTTCTACAAAAACCCAGGAAGCCCTGGGGAGGAATGTGCACCGTGTCCCTGCAACAACAACATTGATCCAACAGACCCGGAGTCCTGTAACAGGGTCACTGGGGAATGCATCAAGTGTTTGCACAACACCCATGGAGCAAAATGCCAGTTCTGCAGACCCGGATATTTTGGCTCAGCCCGCGATCAGGACTGCCAACGTAAGTGAGCAACAGCACTGCAACTGCATATTGCCAGCAAGAGAAGTTTGAAAGAAATTAGGCTATAGGAGAGGTTAGCCTTTAGGGGGACAGCAAAACTAAAGCAGACCAATGGAGTAAATATGAGAGTACTGAATAAAGTCGTACTCTGTGTTACAAATGACTATTAATATGGCATCTATAAAGTTCTGTGTTTTTCATCCAAATCTCTCTAAATCTTATGCTGAATATCACTCCTAGGAAATGCTCATCCATGAACTAAAATCACTATTCTCTGTTAGAAAAATAAATGTGCATTCATCCCATTCAGGAAGAAATTAAAATTAAAGGAATCAAAGATAACCGTTTATCTGTGTTACAGGCCGATGCCAGCTAAGCAATGCTCAGTTAACCAGATGATCCCCTGCTGAGCTCCCTGCCTTCCAGTTGTTTTAATGGTATAGCTGGAAAGAAACTGCTCACACGATTTAATAGACCTCATGAGAACACTGCCAATAACTCAGCATTTTGAGCAGAAAGGGACGAGTGCAAGAAAGTCCAGGGCAAAAGCTTTTTCCCAAAGTTTATCAAAAATCATTTTCACAAATGTTGCTGATTCAAGGTCTCTTATCTACAGGCCAGAAAGTATAACTATTTTCAAGAAGCATTTTTTCTGGGAATCTCTGAAATACAGTTCAAGCCCATTCCTCATTCATCGTTGGAAGATGTCAGCCAGAAATAGTTTAGCAAGAACTTTTGGCTCCTTGCAAGGAAGGCTTCTTATCTTACTTGGCTTACCCTTAAGTGGGGTTTCCCACGCTGGGTAGTGCCTACTGCAAATCAGCTTCTCCTTATCCAACATATTTAAGATTTCATTCTAATGAGATTCAGAATTCACTACAACTTCAGTTTTTGTGCCTATACTAAAAGTAGTAAAAGCTCTCAGTAAGTTTGTTCAAAGCTGCATATAAGCCACAATAGAAAGAGGAGGACCTGGGAATAGTCCCAAGTGAATAAAGCATGATATAAGCCAATGATGTGGGTATGCAGCCTGGAAAGCCAATTGTACCCTGAACTGCATCAAAAGAAGTGTAGCAAGTAGGTTGAAAGAGGTGATTCTTCCTATCTAGTCAACTCTCATGAGGCCCCATCTGGAGCACTGCATCCAGGCCTGGGGGCCCCAGCACAGTAAAGATGCAGATCTGTTGGAGTGGGTCCAGAGGAGGCCATGAAGATGCTCAGAGGGCTGGAACACCTCTCCTATGAAGAAAGGCTGAAGGAGCTGGGCTTGTTCAGCCTGGAGAAGAGAAGGCTCTAGGGACACCTCACTGGAGCCTTCCAGTAATTAAAGTGAGCTTATAAGACAGATGGAGAAAGACTTTTTACCTGAGCCTGTAGTAACAGGACAAGGGGCAATGGTTTTAAACTGAAAGATAGTAAATTTAGATTAGATTCAAAGAAGAAAACTCTCACAATGAGGATGGTGACGGAGTATCAGGCTGTCCAGAGAAGTGTTCAAGGCCAGGTTGGATGGGGCTTTCAGCAACCTGATCTAGCAGAAGGTGTTCCTGCCCATGGCAAGCGACATGGCAAGCAAGTTGGACAAAGCAGTCTTTAGAGATCCCTCCCAATCCAAACCATTCTGTAAACCTACAGCCCGTGCTTTCGATACTCCTGTATATATATACTTCTATACTTTTTACATTTCAATAGTTCTGATTGTCGATCAACTGTCACCATCTGCTGTAGTAGTTGTCCTTCTCTTTCCAGCTTGCACGTGCAATCCTGCAGGTGTTCTCCCTGCCACATGCCCTGGGGGGGACGCAGCCTGCCTGTGTGACCCAGTCACCGGAGCTTGCCTGTGCCAGCCCAACGTGGTTGGCACAACGTGTGACCAGTGTGCGCCAGGCTACTGGGACCTGGCTGGCAGGAAAGGATGTCAGCTCTGTGACTGTGACCCGAAAAACACCCAGAGTGACCAGTGTGACCAGGCAAGGAAATTACTCTGCTCTCTGGGAACTGGGAGGGCGGCGTTTTGGCCTGGCGTGGTTGGGACCCTCTCATATGAGGATGGCTTTTTGTCATGCTCCCTGGAAACAATAAGTCTTTGAAAATTTGCAGTTGGTGCAATCTGTCTTGGAGTCATCACATCGAATGTGCTGTTCTGATACTGTGGCTTTGCTTGCAACAAATTTCTCTTTGCCTATGTGTTTCCTTTTAAAGTGGATCATAGAAATACACGAGAAAATGGCACAAGGGGAAATGGCCCCATAGGCATGCATACAGGAAGTCCAGGCTTGGACCTAAGAGTCTTGCATGTGTTTTTTTTTTTTAAGTGTTTCTTTTCATAAAGATCTATGGCCATTACATTAGTCACACATCAATCAGGCTACCAGAGTATCTTTTCTCATTTTGAATTCCTGTGCGAATTCTAGAGCAAGAAGGCAGAAAAAATATAAAAGTGCTTCAGAATAGAGAGCAGAAAATGTGGTCCCATGGAGACAACAGCAGTTTTGCTGTTGACTTCATAGCACCGGGACCTTATCCCAAGCTCTTGCTGATGTGCTTTCACATTTTCCTTTCAGTATGCTTTCTGTTTGTTCTGGTTTACTTAATGGAGCTATCATTTTTCCTAGGAAATGTAGCCCTTAACACAAAAGAACTGCTACTGCTTTTCTGAGTTGTCCCAGTTATCAGAGCTGTAATTCCCCACAGTTTAATTTCAGTGCTGAATTCCAAAATAAATTTTTCTAGGGCAATGTGCATAATGTACCCTGGAGGTTTTCCACTACAGCAAATATATCATGTAGTTAAAAGTTGAAATGTTAAGATGAGTACTTTGTTCCAGCAAAAATAAGCCATTAATTTGTTTCGCAAAAGAAGAAAAAATCCTCTCAGATAGTACTCAGAGGATGAATTCTCAAAGGTCATCTGTAGACTGGACCATACCAAACCTTTCATATTAGTAAAGAAAAGCTAGCTCTCCAAGTCCACTTTGTTTTAACAGCCTTCAGGAGGAAGATGGTAGAGGGGGTTTCTCATGTTTAAACCACGTTGTTCAAGGAACACGCGGAAGCAGTGTCACTACAGTCCCCGTGCAGCTGTACGACATAAGTCACAGAGCAGAAAAGAAACCCAGCAAATAATGTATATCCAGTCATCCTATGTGGGCACTTGTTTAATCCTGAACTGTGTACAGCTTACAGGCCAGTGTCCATGTAAGCCAGGCTACAGTGGAAGACGTTGTGATGAATGTGAGGAAAATTACTTCGGCAATCCCCAGACACATTGCATTTGTAAGTATTACAACTGGATTAGAAACTGCCTCTAAAGAAATGCTTGGCCTTTATTCACAGACAACACAGGACATCTTTATTCACCGACAAGACAGGACATCTAGAGAAACGGGCTTTAATGCATTTGAGTGTATGAGGTGATAGAATTGTGTATAGTGTTTACGTGTCGTCCCAAACCCAGGGACCTGGTCTGAGCTCCTCTGATCAGTGGCATTTTTTCCAGGCAGTGCAAGTGGATAAGTGCCTCCAAATAATGTTTTATTGTTGAGATTTTATTGTTCAGATTGGATATTAGAAAAAGGTTCTTCACCAAGCAGGTGGCACAGGCTCCCCAGGGCAGTGGTCACGGCCCCATGCTGCCCGAGTTTAAGGAGCGTTTGGACACCGCTCTCCGACATCAGGTTGGAATTTTAGGTGATCCTGTATTGGACTCAGTGATCCCTGTGGGTCCCTTCCAACTCAGAATATTCTGTGATTCTATGAGTACCAATTTATGTTGATTTTTGGGTGCACCAGCTTCTCTTCATCAACTGTGAAGGAGCATAGATGACTAGCACAAAATGCATGGTGGCCTTTGGGTGGCTGAGGTTAGCTTGCTTTGATTTTTCCTTCTGTGTGTGAGCACAAGGAAGCAATGCAGAGTTGTGCACAGTGAGGGAACACTCCAATATGTTCCAAACAGAAACCTGTAGGAGAAGCCCATCAAGAAAAACAAACCCCATACATCAGTGTTCTGCCCAGCGAGGTAATGTCCCTTTGCAGATCCAGCCTAGCAGGCTCAAACAGCAGCAGAGAGAAACAGTTTCTGTTTATTGTGTTGAAATGCACAGTTGTGCCTTCTGTATGTGTTACTGCTGCAGAGAAGGAACAATGGGGTGTAACTTGCTGTCCCTTTCTTGCAGCGTGCAACTGTAACCCGGAGGGAACCAGCTGGCCCCAGTGTGACAAAGCCACTGGCGCGTGTAACTGCCGTGCCGGTGTCACCGGGCGGTTCTGCGACCACTGTGGCCGTGGCTTCGAGAAACACTTTCCCTCTTGCCATCAGTGTCACCTTTGTTTTGATGAGTGGGACACCGAAATTACAGCCCTCGCCCAGACTGTTCAAGGGTTGATGAGGTTTGCTGCAAGTCTAGAAGATAAAGGAGGACGAATGCCCAGCTGTGACATGCGCTTCAAAGCCTTTGAAGATGCCGTTTCTGAAATTGAAAGAATTTTGAAACATCCTGTTCTTTCACTGGAGGCACTCGCAGGCATCAAGGATTTTCATGGCTACGTTCAGTAAGGGTTCTGCTGCCCCGTTAAATCCCTTGGCTGACAAAGCAGTCTTCCCCCAAGCTTCACCAGCCATGTCCTACTCTTCAAATCCTGTTTCTGATCAGAACACAGATGCTGGAGTGCTAATCCACTGCTTTCAATAGATCCATGAACAAACTAGCCTTTATATATATTATTCCCCCACCCCCAGGCATATACTTAAATGTCGGAATTTTCCTGTTTCTAAGAGTTTCCTAAATAAGCCATTACAAGTTAATGTTCCTGCTCATTTCGAATTTCTCTCTCATCCTCTAAAATATTGTCTGTCTCAGTTCTCGTTTAAGAACAACTCAGTCTGACTTCTGCCTAACTGTCATTTCCCTTGTAGACAAAAAGTTACACAGACGGGCCCCATTCATAGTACACCATATGAATTTCCTGACCTCAGTGAGAACATTGAAGACATTGGTGAAGAAGCTGACCGGGTCTATGACCTTCTGCAACAGAAAATACATCTGCATCGCAGCTTTCTTTACTTGAACCTCAAAGGTAAGGCAGCCAGAACTAACCAGTAAACATATTCCATGAAATTTCACAATGGTTTTCTCACCATTGACCCATACAAAGTTTCAAAGATCCCTAGATTTTAGTTCCATGTGGTACTGCAAAAATAAAAATACTGAGAATATTATTACACTAACTTTCCAAACTCTCTTTTGTTTTAAAATGCCTTGATTTCTAGCATCCTAAATTTCAAATGCACGTGCCAACATGATGTCAATCAAAAATCTCATGAGCCCTGATGTTTCCATCAGGATTTAAAGGCCACTTGGTTTTACATTATAGGCTCACAGATCATGTAGTAGAAGAGCAAAGGATATTTTCCCTATTTCTGACTCCTATTGCTCTTACCAATACTTAAAAAATGTTGTACAGCAATGGTTTATTTAATTAAAGCAGAGAGTCACTGAGCAACTTCTCAGTGTTCCCATGGGAAAATACATGACTTTATGTGGTAAGGAACTAGCTCTCCACCACCACAAAATGTGAAAGCAGAACTGAGTTCCTTGGCATTTTTGAAATAATTACGCTGTCTGTGCTTGAGCTAAGTATAGTCTCCATCAGCTGCTAATGGCAGTAATAACAATGTCACAGGCTGAATTCTGGAGAAAGACAGGAAGGTACGATTCAGGGATCTGGATCAGATACCAGATCCACAACAGCAGGAGACTGTCAGCAGTATCCACTCCACTGTCTGACCAAAGAGGTGGCTGCTAAGAACAAAGCCCCAGAAGTTACAGCGAGCACCACAGAAGACACAATCTAAACGCAATGTAACCCCACTTCAAGTGCTGTGTTTCCTACAAGCAAGAAGAAGATTGGGCTACACAAGACTGAATGAAGGAAAGGTCAACAGAATACTTATATTATATATGCCAAGGGAAAGGAAAAGGGAAAAGAGAGGTTAGTCAAGACATAGGGCTTCCTCGCTCTGTTATACTTGGCAGTGCCCGTGGGACCAGTCTTCCGCTCAGGTCCCGCACGCGCAGTCAGCACAGCCATCCCAGGCACTACGTCCCAATTCGACTGAGTCTTATGCTGAATCTGAGAAAGGCAGGCAGGCAAAGAAACAATAAATCCCAGTGAGGTCAGTGGAGGCACAGCTGAAGCATCTGAGGTGGTCTCTGGTCACGTTCCAAGGCTGCTATGTCTTTCAGCCTCTGGAAGTAGATAAACAGCCCTATAAAAAGCACACGGGGGTGTGGGGAGGGGAAGACCTTGAATTTAAGCAGAATCGCTGGTCAGGGCCACAAATATTCATTGGTCCTGCTACCAAGCATCTAGCAGTACAGAAATAACATTTCCCTCAAGACAGCCAGCTTCCCTGGTGTCTGGGAGAAAGCCTGGTTCCTTCATCCTTTCTTCATTTCAGGATGAGCAGCACATCCTAGCTATGGCTCTGCCTCCTTTTTTCTCCCCCTTTTTTGTTGGCCCAAATGACTGGGAAAGAGCAGGATGGAGGATATGCCATGTACCCTATCCGGGGCACATTTGACACTTGTGCCCTAGGTGTACACGAGGAATGGGCTCCTACCTGTCTCTCTTGGCAGAGGTGAAACAAGAGTTCAAGGCTCTTCTTGAACCTCCTTATGGGCTGCCTGACCTGGAAATGTCAATAGCTAATAATGTATTGAGATGGCTGGCAAGACACACGTGTCCTTAAAAGAATGCTTGCAGTTTATGAAATCTCATTAAATTACCTCTTTCCAGCCTTGGCCCCTGGCTTTTCAGCCACTGTGGTATGGTAATATGGTGAGTCTGGATTCCTAGGCTGTAAATCAAGCCTGTGCTAAGACACTGTGTTCAACATAAAGGAACTTGGAATCCCTACAACTCCATCACAAACCAAGTGTGAAAAATGTGTTTGGGACATTTAATGAAGAGTTGAACCACTGTAAAATATTCCTGCAATGGAATTACTGCATAGAAAACAGCCTCTTGCCAGGTACTTTGTACTAGGATCTAACTTTAAATTGCACATGGTTTCCAAGAGTTATGAGATAAAACAAATAGCCCTAGTTCCACATGATAACTAAACATCGTTCAGCTTCAGCCAAAGCAAGGCCAAGAGCTTTAGGGCCTAGTGGAAAGCAGGCAGGACTCCACGAGAGATTTCTCATTGAGTTCAACCAGTAACTGAGTCGTTAACAGCCCAGAGGGATGTTAATCAATGACCTCTAATGCCTTTTCACTGACGACACATCAGTTCTGGCTCATTGCACATACTTCTGCCTGGGGATTTGGGGAAAACTTTGGGTTCCCTGGAGATCTGGAAGCCTTGACAGCAGCAACATTAAACTGTGTTTTGCAAAAGGCCTGAGTCCTTTCTTTCAGGCTATTCAACTGGGGGGAAGAAAAAAAAAAGTAATATTCTCCACCTGTTTTGAGGAACAGCTTACACTAAGCAAACAAGAGAGCATTTGTTGCCTGGCCTACAGGCTTATCATGGAAATGCATTTTTTTTTTCAGTACATCAACCCTGAAATTGAATTTTTCCAGAGCCAAAGAAAACTTATAAATTCCCATTTGTAATCTAAATTTTGGCCTGAGTTCAGCAGACTGTTTAACTTTTGGGTGCTGTGCTGAAAAGGGGGAGGACAAATGCTTTCCTGAGTCACAGTCACGGAGCTGATCATTTACGTTGTACAACTGGCAGGAGCAGCTCTCCTGCCCAAACTTCAGTTCTGAAGAATAACACAGGATCCACTGCATTTGCACCTATTTTAGCACGTTTTATGGCTATCGATGTCTATTCCTGCTTGGTAGCTGGCTGAGTAAAGGATTAAAAAACTTGACCGAGGAATGGCAGTTCCAGTCCCTCCCTCCTGTCCTACGCCAACCACCAGTGACAACAGACTGGATTGCCTGTCACTCACAAAGTCCCAAATTCAAGTAAATACATGAATTAAATGCAACCAAAATACAGTTGGTACCAAACACTATTTCTTTTGCTACAGAGGCCTTCAGCAACATTAGGAAACACTTTGAAATATCATTGCTGGCAGAAGATAAAGCTCGTGAGACAGCCTCAGCTGCCAGACACTCGGAGCACACCAGGCAGAGCGTGCACACTGTGATACACAACTGGGCCCTGGAAGGGAGCAAAGCGCTGGAGCAGCTCAAGCAGATTGAGATCCCTGACATCCAACACTTGAGTGAAAAGGTGGGTGCTGTAGGGTTTTTCACGGGAGCTAAATGAAAACCTCTGTTTGACGCTGCTAGTTTATTTTAAAAGGGTGATTACATGCATTTTAAATCAGGAGAAGGACTCTCTCCTGGCACAGACCTGCAGTCACGTCAGACACAGCTGTACGTCCCAGCTGTGGTTGCTACCACCCTTCTGGAGGCCATCGCCCCCAGGGCAGGCCCAGCACCAGGAACTGCTCAAGCACTGTCCAGTCTCAAGAGGACTTCAGTGTAAATTTGGAAAGATTAACCCCAACCTCCTCCATCAGTGGCTTAACCTAAGCAGAGCAACCTTCCCCTGGAGTGGATGAGGAGTGTTTGCATGTCCTTTGTAGCACCTGTGGGACAGGAAGGGTCATGAATTTTCTGCCAAGTAGCAATGCGATAGCATCTTCAGCCAACACTTCCCATTTTGGAAGAGCATCCATCTCAGCCTTTAGTCTCAGCATCTGTGTCAAAATGAGTAGAGGCCTAGGCACGGTACCATGTCTTGTGAGAAGTGATCTGAGTCCTTCAGCACCAGCTGGATGGGATTGGATGCCCCGTGAGCTGGATATGGCAAGGGGGCAGTTACAGCCCTCTTGCCACAGAGTGAAATAAAGGTCTCTGTGTAACACATAGATCCCAACAGATGGCTCCTGTAAGGAGGGGTTTGGAGCCATTGGCTGCCATTGCATCCTTCGAGTCAGGGAAAGGGATCCTCCAACTGGCATTGACTCTGTCCTTGGAGATACCAGAGTATGTCTATTTGGGGAAATCCCATGCAATGTCCAACATCCTTCACCCAAAGGTCTCAGATACCCAGAAGAGTCCTGACAAAACATCTCCCTTATTGCAGATCTGCGGGGTGCCAGGAAGCCAGCCCTGTGCTGCAGCAGCCTGTGGGGGAGCTTTGTGCCACGGAGGTCTCGGGCTCAGGCAGTGTGGAGGCCCAAACTGCAGCGGAGCTCTTCCCCTCTCCTCCAGCGCAGTCAGGAAAGCTGAGGAGACTGCTGTCCTGCTAACTAACTTGACTACTCAGCTACAGGAACCTGAGCATCAGGTATGTATATAAAAATTACATTTGTTCAGTGCAGGGGATGGAGATGGGAAATGGGGCAGTCCCTTCCTGGGAAACACCACTCATGAGCATAAGTCCACAGTTACGTTAGAACCCTCAATACACAGAGAGTCGGTGCTTCTCATGGCACTGCTGTCTTTGCAAAGCAGGCTCTTCCTGTGCTCTTCCTGGATGCTGTTTCATATCAGGTAGGAAAAGCTGTTATAGCACAGACTTAGGAATTAGAGAAGCCCAGCTTGCTTCCAGAACTTATTCCCAAAGTCAGAGAGAAAGATAAGGGTGGGGTCCTGCCACCCCCCTTCACAGGGATGGAGTTGGCTACATCACAGCCAGTCATCCACACTCCTTTTACAATCAGTGGCATGAGTCAGGCAGCCCCAGCTTCATCTTCTCCCTACCAGCTATGTGTCTCAGGAAGCACTAGTCATCACATGAAGGTGTTTTTTTTTTTTTCCACACTGCAGGAGCAGCTGGCTTAGATTTGGATAGCTGACTTGTAGCTAAACTGTAAGCTGACTGTAGCTAAACTGAGTGAAGATGAAGTACTAAGTCTCACATCTACAAAAACTCATTTCAGTGCCCTAGTGATGGACTCCATCCCTACACCACAGACAGATGATTCAATGCCAGGAGTATTAGAGGCCAGTCCCACCAAGGGACTGTGTCTCTAACCTTGCCTTCCTCTTCCTCACAGCTGCCAAGGTCTCACGGGTCATGGTGTCCTGTGCCTATGGATGTGGTGACATTGGGCTAATATTGTCTATGTTTTCACTGGGAAAGATGCAAATGGCACCATTTGTCAGCAGACAGAGAATGGACCATACTTATCCCATTGAGATTACTGCTGTGCTTACCATTAAGCTCAATTTATACAACTTTATGTTACTCTCATGTTTGCCATTAAACAATTCTTGCAGATAATTTCAAGCCAAAGATTTTCTGCCCCCTATAATGTTTATAGGGACATCAAGTATTCAGCTGCTCCAATTTACTGCAGAAGAGCAGTGAAAATAACTCAAGCAAAGTCGTGGCCAACACAATATGTGCAAAGGAAGCAAAACAGACAAATCCCAAAACAACAGTAAAGAGAGTTTGTTCTCGTTAGCAATCAGAGAGAACGCCTGCTACAATGATAGGCAAAAGCCATTTTCCAACAGAAACATCATTCTGCTGTGGCTTTGTTCCTCCCTGCAGGGTGCCTGGGCATCCATTTCCCCCTTTCAGAATCCACAGGGCACTGCTCCACAGCTAGCAGGTGTAGAAATGAGCAGTCAGGGGACAACACACTGAGGCCCCCAGACATGCAGGGATGGCAGTAATGGGCATCCCGCAGATGTTTCACAAGTACAAACATCATTGTTTTTCTTGCTGCTTGGGGAAATGGGATTTCTTCCCTCCGTACCTGTGCATTTCCTTAGAGCAAAGCACAGCCCCCAGGAGAGCAAAATACTGTTGGAGTTTGATAATTACACTAAAGCACTCAGTTAAATGATCACAGATACTAATTTAATGGCAAAATTTAACTTTTAAAGACAAGTATTAATTTCTAGCTTTCTTGTGTTCTTTTAAGTGTATTTTAACAGTAGTTCCAGCATGAAAAAGCAAGTGAAATATGTGAATATGAATATGCCTTTTCTGTACTGAATCTGATCAATGACATGGCACAACACTGCAGCAGAAAATAAGTCAGCACTTTCTTTTGAAACAGAAGGGGTTGTGGTTTAGCAGTGGTTGCAAAGAGAAAGAAAATATACTTGATTTATGCTTTTTCTAAGGCCAGACAAAGGCCGTGATGTAACAACTTCTGGAGCTCCCCAAAGTGGTCTCCCACTACAGGTTTTTCAAAGCCTGTAATTTTCAAAGGTTTTTCAAAGGTTTTTGAAGTGACTCCAGCCGAGGCTTGTATCAAAATTATCTGAGTGCCAGAGCTCAGCTTGCCAAGCAACGATGTACAGCATCCAGAAAACAGCACTGCTATTTCTCATAGTATCTCCAGGTTGAAAGCATCAGAAAAATGGCAGAGGACACCAAGCTGAAAGGCTCACGCTTTAGCGGGGAACTGGAGAGAGCCAGAAACCAGGTTAAAGTTGACCGAGAAATAACAAAGGAATACGTCAGAAAAGTGAAAGACTTCTTGTTAGGTAAATATGCAAGGAAGGTTCTTTTTGACTCATTTGTCTTTAGTATATATTCCAATGTAACATAACAATAGACGGCTAGAAAGTGATCTAGCTGCATACATGTCAAATGCCTTGCCTACCTCCTGATCTGCACATCTTTTTTCAGTTTCTTTTTCCCTAGTGTTTCTTCTCCCCAAGGCAGTATTTTGTTTGTATTTTCCCATAGATTTGCTGCATTCTGATTGTTGTCTTTTATTAACTTGCTTAATTGGAAGCATGCAAGTAATTCCCTCAGCTCCTGGTTTTTCTGAGTAAAGGACTACTAACATAATTTCATACAACATATAACGCCCAGGCATATTCAATGCATCCTCAGATTGTTATTCCACCCCCTCCTTCCCAGCCCATAGGGGCTCTCTGTAGGGAGCGTGGGAATTAGGACACAAAGTGACAAACTGCTCCATCTTCTCCATAAAGCTGTAACTTGAGGAATCAAAGGATTCTGGTAGAACTTCAGCCCTCGCAAAAAATAACAAAGCAACAATACATGCCCTAAAACCTTTTCCACCCTCGCAATTGCAGAGATGCTTTTTCTTATCAGATGCACATAAAAGGACTTCAAATGCTTTCGTATTTTCTGTAATCTCTTGCATGTAGCTGGTCTCATAATTCTCTAAGGACTGCATGCTGGCAGTCCTTTGGCATTCATGCCTCCACATCCAGACAGCAGCGAGGGAGCGAGGCTGAGGACAGAGGACTTCCTTTGTTCAGGAAGATTTCATTTAAGTTATGTTACTGAATTTGAAGAAAACACTCCATTTAAGTCCTCAGTGCTCTTCTATTTTTATTTGGTAGCAATTGACAATTTCATCTTTGACTCTTCTTTTTTATTTCTTACAAGACATATGGCAATTACTAATAATTGTAAAAGCATTTCTTCGTGAACTTTTGGTTTGTTAATTGAAATGTATGCACCATAGCAGCTGAAATGCATTCAGTAACATCAAATCTACTGCACTGTGCAGCGATTGGCATGGTAGTTTCAGATGAATGTATTTTGACAGAAAACAGCTCTCAGGAATGTACGCTGTTTGCACAGTAACCATCTCTTATTTAATATTTGATTAGTTACTGTGGAGCATTAGCACAAACGTAATATGTTTCAACTGCATTATCACCCAAGGTCTTGTCTGCAAAGGGAGGTCAGTAGTGATGATGGGACTCTGCAAGGCATCGGCTCCTCTAACCCTGTGTACCTGCACCTCTTGGCACAGCTGGTACTGGGACAGGAGCACCTGGAAGGGGAGTTGTTAAAAGGTGTTTTTCCTACTGTGAATTCCCATCCTATCTCAGCCTGGCCTACATTCCCCACTGCAGCTTAGCCTTCCTCATTAACCAGCAAAGGAACCACTTTCTGAGCGCTGTGGCAGTTCCAGGGAAGGGCTTACCTCAGAAAACCTCGCTCAGAGCCTGCTCTCCCCAGTTCCTCTTTGATCTGGGGGCCGAGGGAGAAATGGGCTCTGACACATCTGGCTGTGCCGTGCGCTGACTTAAAGCCCTCCGTGGGTTCAGTTCTGCATCAGAATTTTAACAACCCAGTTCAAAGTGGGTTCAAATTCGCAGTTCAGCCAGTTCTGACAACACTAACAGCAGTACCTGGAAGCATAATATAAAATCACAAGATGTTGGAGATAATTCTCTTACCCCCTTGCTGTGCTTGTCAGCTTTACTCTACCACATAAGTCAATGTCTAGGCAACCATAACAATCCTTTGCATTTCGCTGGGAGGAAGCATGCGCTTCAGAACGTCCCAAGCTTGGTTTCTGTTGCAGATGAGAGCGTGCCTCCAGAAGACATTGACCAGGTGGCAAGTTACGTCCTGCAGATAAACCTTCCCCTGACTCCACAAGAGCTACCAAGCATGCTTGGCAAAATCAGAAGCGTTATGGCCCACTGTGAAAAGTACAAACTGAATGCAAATAAGAGGAACAGGAAAAAGGAAGCGGCTCAGATGCTGCTGGTAGAGGCACAAGCTGCTGAGTGAGTAAACTGCTCCCTTACCGACTCCCTTACCGACGTTTTAACTCCAGCTGAGATGGCACTGTGGGCAGTAGGACCACTCCCTACCCCAGACACTGAGTGTCCTAGGAACTCTGGAGGGAAAGCTCAGATTTCAGCAGATTTCGGACTGCCACTTTCCAGCAGTGAGCAGCCATGACAGCCCGGGCTGCAGGATATGACTTGCCACAAGAGGTGGCAGCTCCCACCAGTTCCCGGTCCTGCTGGCTGGACACAAAAGATCAGGGCAGCTAGGTGCCTCCACATGGGACCCGGGGGATCGTTACACTCAGCTCACTGGGAGGGTTAAACAGGGGTGAAGAAGAACCAGGCAGAACTGAGGAAGAAAATCTGTTCACTTCGTAAATGAGCTTTCCTCCCCAGCAGTGCTCCACCAGGCAGCTCACAGCATCCACCCTCACCTTCAGCAGTTAATGCACTCCCGCACACGGCCCCTTACTGCTGTTTTGCTTTGCCAGCTTATGACCCACACTTTTAATGGTTGTTGTTGGACTTGAAGGAACATTTCTGCATGAGTGCATTTGCAATGTGTTTGCTCTCCACAACACAATGCTACGCATGCTTTCTATTTTTCCTTCTTAGCAAAGCAGCTAAAGCTCTTCCACCCGTGGATGAAATTAATGACAAACTAAAAAATGTTGTGAGCTCTCAAGGACACTCCAAAAACACCTTCATAAAGTTAAATGAAGAGATAGAAGGAATCAGAACACAAATCTCACAGGTATCTTGCTGTAAATCTTTTAATTTATTATTGAGATCAGCTCAAATTTTCCTGAATGTAAATGTAACATAAATAAAACCAGACTATGTCTTCAATACAACATCAATTCCATAAGATATAAGGGTCTCCTCTTGTCTGTCAGCTGCCACTCATCTCCTTCCTTACCAAGCTCTGTAGGCTGAGTGGACAAGGCATACAAAACCACAGCCTCCAACTGTTCTATTCCAGGCTGAGAACCAAGTGAACAAGACAAGTGATGAACTCAATGACTTTTCAGCAAAACAGTCCAAGGTAGAAGATGGAATTGCCACACTGCAGATGAAAATGCTGACCAACAGGAATCAAGCTACAAATGTGAGAGCAGCGGCAGAAGCGGCATACAAGCGAGCTCAGAAAATTGATACTGTAAGCCTTTCTGTCTCACATTAAAGGAAAAAAGATTCCTTACAGGTTTAATAGTATTTCTGATTCAGAAGTGTAATTGTGTTACCGTGCTCTCCTCAAAACTTTACTAAGTTTTCCTTATGCCATGCCATGTACAATTCCCTAGGTTAAGCATAATTTCTTTTTTATTTTAAGGTTTCTAGCAGCTAACACTGCAGTTTGCTTGAATGAAGGAAAACATACCCATTTCTCTGGCTACTCCGCGACATTTTTCCTTGCACTGTGTATAAGACTTGTAGTCACCATGGGCACCACCAAACACAACAGAGCAAATCACAAAACCAGATATTAAAATATGTGAGCGATGGAAGCAGCCTGGCCATTCATCTCGTGCTGTTCTCCATCAGAAAAAAATGTGGTGGGAGTTATGTGGAGCTTGGGGTTGGCCAGGTGCTTTTCAATACTTCCAATTTTTTGAGAATGTATTGAGGCAGCTGGAAATTTGTTAAAATGCTGCGTGAAGAGAACCAGACACCCACTGCTCCAAAGGCAGAGCACGACTAAGCATCCAGGTTATAAGAAACCCAGCAAAAATCTAAACTGCAGCCTCCAAGACACCCTAAATCAGCATGGAAGTGAGGCAGCCAGTGAATATTCCTGCAACCAAAAATGTTTAAAAAATTGATGACAGAGGTAATTCATTACATTTGAATCAAGCCTCACGGCAAGAATGAAATCTACAGGAAAAAACTATCAAAAGAAGTAAAAACAGCAAACGTTTTAGAAATCTTAAACTGTTTTTTCTTTACATCTTCACCCCCCACTGACTCTAGACTGCTCCACTGGCAGTTTGTTTAATCAATTTATACCTGGTTTTGCAAAGCACTGTTCAGTGTGCACTTATTTTTTTAAGATTTTTTTTAAGATTTAAAAGATTGAGAGATTTTAAGATTGGTTCAAACAAGATATTAAAAAGTGTATAAAAATCACTTTGCGTATGCCAGACTAATTATGAGATGCTCCTAAACCAAGTAATGTTTTTTTTTTTACAGGCATTTGTTGACATTAAAAGGAAGTACACCACTCTTCAAAAAAAGCTGAAAGCAAAAGGACCTCCAAAAGTAACTCTAGAGAAAGTGAAGCAGCTGAAGGAGGAAGCAGAAAAACTGGCTGAAGAGACTGAAAAAAAAATTAAAAGAATAACAGGTGACGTTCTCCTTTCCATAGCAAGCAGCAAAAATAGTGGAAATTAAGCTGGTAGCCTTTCCCAGAGATACTAGCAGACCAGGTTCACCTGAAATTAGGTTTAAAACACTTTAACTAGTGAAAATCATTGCTTGAAGCTTCTCTAGCAGTTTCCCAGTAGCTGAATTGTTTTGGCTTGTATTTTTTCCTGACACACATTGTTTGCTATAAGCAGAGGTCAAGAAGTGTCCACAGAGGGACTTGCAGGGATATGACTCAGGCAGCGTAAAAACAGGACAGGTGTAAAAACCATGCAGCCTCTCCCGGGGCTCTCAGAGATGGGCTTCAGAAATGTAGCTGCAGATTAAGCCAGGAGCTTTGACTTGGGCATTTGGACCTTCCACCTTTCCTCTGCACTCTGCTTTTTCCTATACTACCTGGATGATGACTCGTGTTATGGACAGCTGCAGGTAGCTGTTCTTCCATTAAAAAAGGCGCACATCCATGCGCAGATCAAATTACTGCATCTTGACTGTCTGTCGCACACCTCCCGCCTCAATTCACTGAACTGATCACAAAAAGCCTGGGCTGATAGGTGACTATGGTCAGGTCTCCTTGAAATCATCCAAGTTTGCCTGAGAAGGAAAACAATAAGAAAGTTTTGATTGCAGGTTAGGGGATAATCTGTGGCTAACAGAGAAGGGCCAGCACACTGCAGGACCTGGCCTGCTGGGCCCTGCCCCTTCTGGTGGGTGAGGGTCTGGGACCTGCAGGAGGCTGCAGGGCAAACCTCCAGTACAGCTCACATAATTGCACACGGGGGAGCTAATTCTGCTTGCCGTGAAGCTCTGGGCACCTCCACCAGGAATCCTTGGGCACAGAAGGCTGCTCAACATCCAAAACTACCATATAATCTCAGCAGAAATGAAGCAGAAATTGCATCCCAGGAGCAAATCCCTAAGGACAGGAGCCAAATAAATATTTAGAGCAGCTACCTTGAGAAGAAGCATTAAGAGCATTCCAGTCTCTCCAAACACCCAGATGATACACGCATTGGGAACAGGCAGTGAATAGTGTGTTATTGACTCACTACCACTATCTTCTCATTGGTTTGGCTTCACAGAGACTAGGACAACACTTCTGTAAAGAAGGAAGACCTAAGCCCATTACATCCAGGCTTTACAAACAGTGGTGGACACACTGCTCCTCTGAGCGTTACCATTTAAACCAACTGCTTTTAAAGCTCTGTGTCCTGCCCCAACGCAGCTAACAGGCAAAAGCACATGCTAAGAAACAAACAGTTTTAAAGCTGTCACGTTTTTCTCACTGTCCAGAAGCCTGGCTTTTCCCTCCAGTTGCATATATAACATTCCTCATTTGAAATGGGCTCATTGCTTCCAAAAGTGCTGGGAAAAGGAACACTGATAACCTCTGGATTTTACTTGCACAACAAAAATGTGCATCACTACATGTCATTTTACCCTTACAGATTTGGAGAAGAAGCTTCAGGACCTGAATCAAACCAAGCAAGCCAAGGCAGAGCAACTCAGACAACTAGAGGAACAAGTGATAGCCATTAAAAACGAAATCACAGAGCAGGAAAGCAAGTATGCAACGTGCAAAAGCTAAGGGCTGGGCAGACCATCAGGTAAAGAGCAGCTGAGGTCTCTGTGTTGACCACCTCCCGGGCATGGGGTGTCTGTCCTCTGTATATAAATCTGGAGGCATGTACAGTATTTTGGCATGGGGAATGATGCAACTTTCTCTTGTTTTTTAGTCTGTCTGAGTTTATATGGAACATAAACAACTTTTAATAAACTTTTAATAAAACATCCAATTAAGTAATCAGGACACAGTCCTGAAGGGTACTCAAATATGCACTGCTGCCCACAGCCTGTGACTTCTCATCACAAGGAGCTGGAAATGGAATAGGAGGACTTCTAAGAGACCTCCATACAGCTGCCTCGCAGATGGCCTCCCAGCACGTCCCAGTCTTGCTGCTGAACCGTCCAGCAGCCTGGGGCTGCCTGCAGACCAGGGCAGCGCCTTGCTGGGACTGAGCAGGGTAACCCCCAACCTTCTGGGGACCCCTTTGGTTCACCAAAACCGAGCGGGGTTGGTGACAGGCAGCAAAGTCCCCAGTGCCCGCTGGATGGCAGTGCACAGATGTTTAATGCCGAAATCACTGCAGTACCTTTTTTTGTATGTTCATAAGGGGTGAGCCTCATTTTTCACTAATGCCCCCCACAGCTCCAGTGTTTCAGCCTACGCCATGGATCTGAAGGCTGCATGTCTTGAAGAACACTTTATCCAGCAGTTCCCCCACATGTGGTGCTTCACAGCAGCCAGGGTTCACACAGCAGTTTCTTGTACACACACACAACACAGGATTTATCCTAAATTTCAGTTTAGAATTTGTTTTTAATATAAAAAGGAGACGAGGGTTAAGTAAACACTACAGGAGGCCTAGGGTTTTAGAAAGACCGAAGCGAGCGAGGCCTCCATTACAAAATCCCACCCATGGTACTCCTGGAGCTGAGCAGAACAACACCGGCTTTTCCCTTGGTGAAAACGAGCTGTCCTGCCCCTGTGTGCCCTGCCCCACAGGCAGCACCCATCCACCCCGGGCTGTGTGAGAGGTGCGAGGAGCCCAGCACTGCCACCATCGGCCCAGGGGGCCCTGAAGCAGCCTCGTGGCAGCAGCACGTGCAGGACAGGCCTCACGGAGAGCCAGCCTCCTGTCCATCCAAGGGCACCCAACCCCCNGCCCTGAAGCAGCCTCGTGGCAGCAGCACGTGCAGGACAGGCCTCACGGAGAGCCAGCCTCCTGTCCATCCAAGGACACACAACCTCCATAGTTATGAGAGTTCAAACTGTCTGTGTGTGGTGGGGGGCTTGGATCGGCACTGCTGGCATCGAGGAGATCTCAGAGGTGTTCCTGTAACTGACCAGCTGTGTGCCAGGGCACTGTGCCACATGCATTGCCTGTGTAGCAGCTCCTGCTGTGAAAACAATGGAACCAAATTATAACCTTGATATCACCTAGCAAAGGCATGTGAATGCTGGCGTGCACAGGATTTGCGTTTTACCTTTTCCTGAATTTCAGCACTTCAAAACACCACCTGTGAGGGGCAAGTTTTCTGGGCAAGTCACTGTGCTGCAATCAAATAATTATCTGATGGACTGCCTTGGCCATAGTGACATTGAGCACCTCAGTTAGCAGCCAGGGGGCCTGGCTCAGCCAGCTGCTCACACCGAACTCCCCAGGCAGGGAGCTCAGATCTCCTGCAGGCTGAAGTGTGGCTGCTCCATGCACCTGAGCCAGGCAAGCCAGACCTCTTATGTTAAAGTTCCAACTGAACGTGAAACAAAACTGTTCCATTTATGGCTTCAAAAATCTGCATTCACAAGCAGGAAGCTGAAGAACTTCCTCCTAGAATACCACTGCTAGCCAGACTGCCTAGCAAGGCAGTCACCACGTGGCTGCTGACTTCCACGGCAAGGAAAGGTTTGTGAACATGAGGCAATAAAACAGCCCCGGAGAGGAGGGGGACCCATGTGGGGAAGCTTTTACAGTGTTTTTGCAAAGTCAGCCCGTGAGCACATGCTTGATCTGGATCAAACTCACTGTTTTCTTTTTGATCTGGATCAAACTCCCCAGTTCTCTTTCTTGTGGACAGAAGTGGCTCCTGAAAACTGCCTATTGAAAATGCACTGAAAGCACATTTTGACTTCAATGATATTAGCCAAAGCACAATGTTTAACTAAAACCACATGAAATCAAAGAGATGTTCAGTCAGATATGATCTCGTCAGCTGTCTGCTGGGCATTCAATCATTGCTGTGCTGCAACAGGTGATAAAATGGGTCTCACAGGTCAGAGACAACTGAAGCAGCCACAGTGGCTGTGCAGGGCAAGCTCAGCCTCCTTCAGATCCACGGAGGACAGTAGTTATGCAGGACTGTGAGAGAACATCTCAATAAAAATTGGAAAAATACAGGACAGAAAAGAATCCAGTGGAAATGAAACATCGTTGCTGCACACAGGCCGAGAGGGATGCTGCGGAGTGCTGCTGCCTTTCTGCCCTTTGCTGCTGGAGCTCGCTAACCACAGCAGAGGAAAAACATTTCCTCTAAGCAGGACAAATGTAGTTGTTGTATTGAAGGGTAACACAAAGCCAAGCCGTGATTTACATGACAGGACTGTGAAATTCTATGAGTTCTGTGAATTCAAAAGACCACATTGCAAAAGAGGTTTAGAATAACAACACCTGCCCCGCCAGCTAGAATGCTTTAATTTCCGGGATATCTTTAATGAAACAGCCACAAGTTCTTCAGTCGAGAGCCCTGGTTTATGTTCCGGACCCAGTGTTTAACCTTTAGGGCAAGTCGCTTGGTATCTCTCTGTTTCTGCTTATCCATCTGTAAAACGAGAGCGAGCATATTTACCTACCCGGCAGGGTTTTGTGGGACACAGCCCGCCGCGTGCTTCCATTCAGCGACTGCAAACACTGAGGGCAAAGTGTTCTTGAGGGACACTGGTACCTGGCAAAGATTTACACACCACTGGTGTGTGCACAACAAAACCCGCGCATGAAACTCAGGACCCATCTCAGCACGCAGAACTGCCAGCCCTCAGGATCCCCCATTGCCAGCCTGCAG
>WBMW01001191.1:0-55093 GCA_013396635.1 Penelope pileata | reverse complement strand
CGCTCCCTCTCCCGTCGCCGTCGGGGCACGGCGAGCCCCAGCCCCCCGCGGGGGGCGGCTGCGGGCCCGGCTGAGCTCCTCTCCCCTCTCTCCCCCGCAGCGCTGTGGGTCGCGGCAGCGCAGGAGCCCGAGTACAGCTACGGGTGCGCCGAGGGCAGCTGCTACCCCGCCACCGGCGATCTCCTCATCGGCCGCGCCGACCGCCTCTCCGCCTCCTCCACGTGCGGCCTCCGCCAGCCCGAGCCCTACTGCATCGTCAGCCACCTCCAGGTGAGCGCCGGGGCCGCGGGAGCCGAGCGCCGTCGGGCGCCGATCCGGGAGCACCGCCGGGGGCAGCGCCGCGCCGGGTTTGGCCACGGCCCCGTTTCTTTGGGCGAGTTAATGAGTTAATGAGACAGAATGAGTTCAATTAATGCTTTTCCTCCTTTTCAGCCTCGCACGGAGCCGTCTAGACGGCTTCCTGACCGCGAGCGGTCTGTAGTCTGTAGCCCGCTTCGTGTTTTGGCCGCCGGTCCCGTCATGTAATCATGCGTGCACGGCCCCCGGCCGATGAGCTGCACGCGGGGCTGCCGGGGGCAGCTGGGAGGGGGCACGGAGGCTGCTGCTGCGAAGCTGAACATCCCGGAGGCGGCGGGGACGGAGGACGGGATCTCAGCCGTCGGGAGCTCGGCTGTGCGCGATGTGAGGGAACAGCCCCGGGGCAGCGTTCCTGCGGGGACAATGGGGACGGATTCTGCTCGTCCGAAGGAGAACCGCTCCCTCCCGTGCTCCGCGGCTCCCCAGGCTCCCCCCCGCTGTGCCTCGCTGTGTGTGCGGGGGTGGCACTGCAGGGGGGACACTGCAGGAGGGCCACTGTGCTTCTCGGGGGCCCAGCACTGCTGGGACGGGTCAGCGTGTGCTGGGGTTGGTGTCTGAGAGGGCATCAGCACTCTGCTGCAACACAGTAAGAAGGGCACTGTGCTGGTTTTTGCTGTCCCAAAAGTGCTGAGGGGCTGAGATGTGGTTTATGTCAAAAAGCAGCACTGCAGGAACTCAGCAGTGCCCACATTGCTGGTCCCACGGCCCCATTCTCGCATTTGTCCGATGTGTCCATGCCTGTCTCTGAATGCTGCCAGGCTGCGGGGTCAGAGCATCCGCTTGGTTGGAGCATCCTCCTGGTGCCTGGGGCAGAGCAGGAGAGCAGGATGGGGCCTTTTGGGATGCAGCTTTGCGGCTGCTCAGGGACAGGGACAGGGAGTTGGCATGGCAGGACCTGCAGACCTGTGGTAGGTAGAGGAACCTACCAGCAGCCTCCGACAGCAATGCGCTGAGCTGGGGCCCTGTGCCCCCCTGCGCAATGCCACGCTGCAGTTGTTTGGGCCAGGAGCACTCCCTTTGAGTTCAGCTTGCATCTTACCTTGCAAAATTGGTGTGGTTCAGGCACTGCAGGGTATAAACAATTTTGCTGTTAGATTTTTGTCCTGGCGAAGAAGCGCTTGTCCAGCAGCACATTGCAGACCTGCACCCAGCTGGGCCTCCATGGGCACATCTGTGGGCTGTGGGAGCTGGGTTTGTGTGCACAGCCTGGGGCTGCAGGCAGGGGTGAGGGCGCGTGCGTGCGGTCTGAGTAGGAGCCCGAAAAGCTGCATTCAGAGCGGAACCAACCCATGGGGAGAGGAGCTGGGTGCTGAATGCCGATGGGCTTTCCATGTGCACTGGAGGTGACTCTCACATGGAGGACTTCAGTCCCCAGGCAGGCTCCTGGAAGCCAGGGTTGGTTCATGCATGTGGCTTTGTGTGTGCGCGTTTCAGTGCAGGGATCTGTGGAGATGCTGCCCCTGGTCGGGAACTTTGCTGGAGAACAAGCGCGCTGGCAGGGGTTTCCTGAAGCTGCCATTCAGATGGAAAGCATCCCGCCCATAGAAGTACGGTTTATGGAATTCCTGGCATATTTTCCATTAGGCAATTTGCATTAATTCATAAAGGTAAATACACTTACCAGTTAATTGAGAAACAAAACACCACACCTTCCATGCCTCCTGCGGGCAAAATGCGTGGAATGCGATAGGGATGAAAAATACTCTTATCTGCAGGAAGCAACGATTGCCCCGTGGATAAAGCCAGTAATGCTGGTTATCTTGTTGTTTCAGGAGGACAAAAAGTGTTTCACATGTGACTCCGAGGACCCCTTCCACGACACCCTCAATCCCGACAGCCACCGCATTGAAAACGTGGTCACCACGTTTGCTCCAAATCGCCTGAAGCTTTGGTGGCAGTCGGAAAATGGTATGTGCTGTGTCTGGGAGCTGGGCTCGAGGCGCTTTCCCCCCCTTTGTCTGCGGGTACCTACGTGTTTGCTGTCAGCTGGGGGCTGCTAATTACTGCTGAGAGGAGGATCGTGCCATTAGCAGACGCTGAGTAAAACTGGCTGCTTCTGTGTGTCCTGGAGCGGCTCCTTATCCGTAACGAAGCCCCGTGAGCCCTCCAGGAGTGTTGGAAAGAGCTCTCCCACTGCTTGTGAGAATCCTTTCCTAAAAAGAGAAGTTTCCGAGAGTGGCTCCGGGCCCGCCTCGTGTTTGGGCAGGGGAGCGGAGCAGCCTTCCAGCGGCGCAGATCCCGGGCAGCGCTGCCAAGGACAGGCTCACCGCGGGGCTTCCCCACGCCGCCGGGGCTGACCCTGGGCCTGGGTCCCTGCACTCATGTGCCACATGGTAAAACCAGTGCCAGAAGGGAGCCAACAAGCTAAAAAGCCCAACAAGCTGCATGTTGGTTTGATGGCTTTTGTTTTATTTTTTACCCTTCCTTTGCCCTTTTTGCTTTTATGGTTTTGCTTTTGGCCTGCTTTCCTATACAAAGCAAGGCATCTAGATTTTCATCCTGCCCTAAAGCCAGATGGACAGGATGGGATTTCTGCAAATGCATTGGCAGGAGCTAGCTGACTCTGTTAAAATAACATGGTAATACTTGCAACGTTTCTGTTGGTCCGTAAAGAAAGATTTTCCCTAAATCCCTTTTAACCATTTGTTAACCATACAGATCAGATTACCAAGGTCCTTGTCTCCAGTGGCTCTCTTCTAGCATTCCACGTAATTCATGTTTTTTGCAGCAGGCTTGGCATCATCTGCATAGAAAAGTTCTTAGCTCATAAGGTCATGAAAATGTCCTTCAACAATGAAAAACAAATAATTCTTTCTGTCCAATTCATGTTTTCCTCCATTCAGGCATGCAGCAGAAGGGACCATTGCAGTACAATCCGCATTAAGTCACAGCTGGTTGAAAATTTAAGCACTTCATTGGTTTATTCTTTTCATATCTTACCCTTTCTCCTCTCTGTAAATCTCACTTGATTTTTTTTATATTTCTGACTACAGCATTGTTAATATCCAGCTGTTTTGAGAGATCTTTTCACGTGACAAAATAATATTTGTAACTTTTTTTCCATTCTGTGCAGAGTCCTTGACCATAGGTAGTCAGACTGCACAGTTTGAAAAGCCTTTTGCTTGTCATGGTTTCCAAACCCTTGTGATTGGAAATCAGGGCTGGAGTAGATGCTTTGGGGGTATTCAGAAGGAGGCTGTAAAGGAATGGTTCCTGCATCTAGATGGACAGGAGAGTCCAGAGCGAGGGGAAAAAATATGGAAAGTGTTCCCCACAAGGGTACGGTGAATGTGGGATGTCAGGACTGCAGAGGCTCATGGCTGGCTTGCTGCCCCATGGCTGCGGTGTGTGAGGATAGCCTGGGGCTGGGCTCGGTGTCCTTGCTTCTGTCAGCCACCAAGCACAGAGGTAGGGGATGGCTGGGTCCCATAGCCATTCTTGTCCCATATCTGCTGATGTCAACCATGTTACAGTCTGAAATAATGGCAGTGCAGGCTCGTGCTTTGAGTGCAGTGTGTTTCTGCAGGTGATGCATGGTAATCCCATGTGTGATGCAGTCTTCAGCAGGTCTTCCATGTCTCTTTTAACTCATTAATGCTCTATGTCCCTTTTTGACATCAGAGCCAAGTGGCAAAGAAGAGAATCCCTGTCACCAGAGCACAGAGCCTCAACAAAATGTTGACGGCAAGTGTCCTTGCGTGCTGCACAGTTCCTTTTCTCTGCCCCTGCAGGTCTGGAAAACGTGACCATCCAGCTGAACCTGGAGGCTGAGTTTCATTTCACTCATCTCATCATGACCTTCAAGGTAAGGACGCTGCAGCCTTACCCGCAGCAGGAGCCCTGCTCAAATCCCCATGCATCTCCTAAGCACAGGGACCTGAGAGTCCTTCACACCTGTTTGGTGTCTGGGACGTGGGCATGTTGTGAGCTGTTCAGCCTGATTTTCAGATCTGTCAGCCATTAACTTCTGAAGTCATGCAGGAAGGGTGAGCTGTGACTGGTGGCTTGAGTTGTGTTTAAACACCAAGTGTGTGGGGCTGCAGAAAGATTCACAATAAATCTGGGTTGTCTGTCTCTGTGGTGGTTGTGTTTGTAGAAGACCATGAGCTAAGTCATATAGCAGCAAGGATTTTTCTTTAAAAAAAAAAAAAATTGGCCATGCTATCAGTTTTCATTTGGCAAATGGAAAGGTCTTCAGGAAGAAGGAACATCTGTACACAGAGTGTCTTTGTTTCTTTCCAAACAGATGTCTTGGAATGGCAGATGATGTCCTGTACATCCTAAATCACAGGCAAGCACTAGCAGCAGCCTTCAGCTGAATTTCCAGGGACTGTAGTTCCCGCACAGCTAAATCCCTGTTCTTTGCATGTAAACAAGTTAATCTCTTAATTTATACAGAAATACAGAATCATAAGGGTTGAAAGGGATCTCTGGAGATCATCCAGTCCACCCCCTGCTAAAGCAGGTTCCCTACAGTAAGTTGCACAGGCGAGTTCTGGATATTTCCAGAGGAGGAGATTCCACAACCTCTGGGCAGCCTGTTCCAGTGCTCTGTCACCCTCACAGTAAAGAGATATTTCATGATGTTCATCTGGAACTTCCTGTGTTCCAGTTTTTGGCCATTGCCCCTTGTCTTGTCACTGGCACTGCTGAAAAGAGCCTGGCCCCAACCTTGAAGCCCACCCTTTAGGTATTTGTAAGCATTGATAAGATCTCTCAGTCTTCTCTTCTCCAGGCTGAATAGCTCCAGGTCTCTCAGCCTTTCCTCTAAGGGAGGTGCTCCAGGCGCCCGGTCATCTTTGTGGCCCTCCGCTGGGCTCTTTCTAGGAGATCCCTGTCTTTTTTGTACTGAGAAGCCGAGAACTGGACACAGTACTCCAGGTGTGGCCTCTCCAGGGAAGAGCAGAGGAGCAGAATCACCTCCCTCGACGTGCTGGTCACGCTCTTTTTAATGCACCCCAGGCCTTCTTGGCCACAAGTGCGCACTGGCTCATGGCCAACCTGTTATCCACTAGGACACCCAGATCCTTCTCTGCAGAGGTCAACTTCCAGTCAGCTTTCCAGGAAAGCCAGTTAGTTTTTCTTCTGGTGTCATCTGAGATTTCTCCCTGGCCCAATGTGGTGGCCAGGTTGGAACGTGGTCCCTTCTGGTCACCACTGTAGGTCCCCAGCAGTGAAGGTTCCCCAAGGAGCCCCAGCCTGGTACTGGTGCTGCTGGGCTCACCAGGTGCTTGGTCGGGGGAGGACCAGGGGGAGAAGTTTTAGTGATGATTTGTTGGCTTTGTTCAGAAGGCTCTCAAGCTGCCTTGCCTCTGAGTGTCTTTGTTTTCTGTTGGGTGAGATAACAGTTTGTAAGGGGGGTGATGTTTTTGATCAGGAAGCAGGAAAAAACAATTGTTTAAAGCTGTAACTGAAATGTTTTTGTACTTGGGTCTTTGAGGGTCTTGTCTGAATCTGTCCTATTAATGAAGCGACTTCTGATGCTTCTTGATGTAAGCCAGGTATTAAATTAATATCTGCATTTTGAAATGTAATTGATTGATACATGATCATCACAGGATTTTTAGATAGAAAGGATTAATTTTTTTTTTTTAAATCTCATTAGCTAGTTGTTCTGGAGTGGATTGTGTATAGGTAAGAAGGCAGTTGAGTTTTTTAAAACAAATGCAGTCTCTGAGAGGCTGGGCAGAGCCAGCAGAAGTGGGGTCCTGGGGCTCAGGTGAGCTGGGTCTTAAAGCGGGTTCCATCTCCACAAGGGGCTCTGGGGGAAGAAGGCTGTGCTGCTTTCCACAAAGCGGTGGAAAAAATCCGTTTGTCTCCCTGGAGCCCTGCTTTAATCTCCAGTTTTGAGAAATGGTTTGGAATCTGAGAAACTTGTACGTTTGGGCACTTAACTGCTTGGTCGCTGAATGTGATCTCTTTTAAAGACAGGTGGTCTGTGGTTTGGTGTGCATTATTTTGAAGATCTGCCTCTGAGCAGAAAGTAGAATATCAGCAGTAAAGGGTGAAAGGGCAAATACTGGAAATAATCTCTACAGGGAGGAGAGATGGAAATCCAGATGTGTGGGTTGCTCGTTGTTGAAAGTGCTCAATGTTAGTGAAAGTAATAATTAACGAAATACAACCTCCTTTGGTTTTCTCATTACTAGACATTCCGTCCTGCTGCAATGTTGATAGAAAGATCATCTGATTTTGGAAAAACGTGGCAAGTATATAGGTATTTTGCATATGACTGTGAGAGCTCATTTCCTGGGATTTCAACTGGACCCATGAAGAAGGTGGATGATATCATCTGTGATTCCCGATACTCTGACATTGAACCTTCAACTGAGGGAGAGGTTAGAGGGTTTTTTCAGTGTGCTTATTGTACAAACTTTTTCCATACAAATTCAGAGTCTCTGAGCCTTCTATTGTACTGTTTTTCCTCCAGGTAATATATCGTGTTTTAGATCCAGCTTTCAGAATTGAAGATCCGTACAGTCCAAGGATTCAAAGTATGTATGCAGTTATCTTCTGGGAGCATTTGAAAGCTTTTATTTATTTACTATTTAAAAAAACTAGCCACAAATAAAGCTGTGCATTAGCCCTGGTAATAATTCTGAAGTCATGTGAATATGTTTCTGGTATGACTGATTTTCCTGACTCTGTGATCTACTAGGGTATAGCAATCAGTGTCCTCAACTCAAGTGATCAGTCTTACACACTTTGTTGTAGTCGATTCTTTCCTTATTTGTTGAGACAAATATTAAAGGAACCCCCGAGAGAAGCCTTGGGACATCATTCTGTACTTGTACAATTTTCAGAAAACAAAGAAACAGAACTACAAATGCAGTTACATTATTTTGCATCTCTAGATAAAATTGAGGGGGTTGTGTTTTATATTTTAGTATTTGGAACATTCGAATCGTGACTTCGAATGACTGCCTTTAGTGGCACTGCATGGCTGGTCCACACAGATGTGGTTATAAACCAAGAATGCCTGTAGCAGGGCATGCCCATGAGCCATTGAGCAAAGGAGGCAGAGGTGCAGACCTGTTCCTGTAGTTTGGCCAAAGAGAAACCTCATTGGGCATTTGGTCTGAGCAGGGAACGGTAGTGCTTGGCCTTAAACTTGGCCTCTAATTTAATTTTCCTTCGTAGTTTCAGTTCACATCCTTCAGCTAACTGTAGCAGAAGAAAATACCTGAAATACGAGAGTGCCCGCTAGTTGTGTGTTGGTTGAATGTTTTTTAACCAAAGTTTTAAAGGAGAGAAATTGCTTTTATCAGCTTATTAAATTTGCTGGGAAAGTTGGGTGTATAAGAAAGAAGTATATATTTGTGTCTTGTTTCCATCTAAGATGTTTGTCCAAAAGACTCATAACTCTCAAAGCTTCTGGTCCACTTGTCAGTTGTTCCTTAATACTGACCCTCCCCTCCTCCTGTCTCCATGTTACACTTTAAACCCCAAAGTGCGTAGGGAACCAGTGTCTCTTAGGTGGGACTGGTGTGCGTGGCATTTGTGCTTGTGTATGCCTATTGTAAAACATGTTAATATTTTTAATTAAGCTTAAACTTATACAATATCAGCCTAAAGTTAAGTTACTGTAATTTTTGGAAGTTGGGAATATGAAGTGATATGGTATGTAGTACGTAAGTGCTGAAATTAAATCTGATCTAATCTGCCCATAGGAAGTGTGCTTGGGAAGTCGCTGCTGGCTTCCTCCCATTCAGTACAGTATCTGGTAAATAACTCCAAAACATGTTTTTCTGGTGTCCCCTGCAGACCTGTTGAAGATCACGAATCTGCGAGTCAAGTTCACCAAGCTGCACACACTGGGAGATAACCTCCTGGATTCGAGGATGGAGATCCGGGAGAAGTACTACTACGCCATCTACGACATGGTGGTGCGCGGGAACTGCTTCTGCTACGGCCACGCCAGCGAGTGCGCACCCGTCGAGGGCTTCAACGAGGAAGTGGAAGGAATGGTGAATATTCAGACTTTAATCTACAAAGCTATTCCTGATTGTGTTTTTTTTTTATTTTTGTTTTTTTAAAGCAGTTTAGAAACAATGAGGTGAAGATGTGATAGGAGAAATTTGAGCCCCCTTCTGCCCTTAGCTTTCAAACAAGAAAACCATTGAAACCATTCTTTATCGGTGAACCTATCCATCATTACTGGCATTAATCAAGCACAGAGAGCTCAGATTCAGTGCAAATAGCTTTAGCATTCCTTTTGTAATTATGTTAAAGAGCTGATGAAATTAAAGGCAGGAAGGCAGAAAGGGTGTGTATCTGTAAGGGGCAGGAGTTATTGTGAGTGTTGACTCAGTTGCCCTAAAATTGAAGTAAAGAGGGGCCTCAGAGGAAGAAACACTTTCATGAACCAAACAAGGCCTTGGTTTCTATCAGTCCTTATCAGCTGAGAAGCAGTCTGCATGATTGTAGCTGTGCTTAATTAACAGCGGGCACTGGAGGAAAATCCTGCTGCCTGTCTTGTGTGCTGTTGTGTGAGTGCCTCATCCCTTCTGAGTTCTGGGTTTCCCCACGATTTTTCCCTAACGAGCAGTAATAGCAGCCCTGTTAATGAGTGAATTATTAACTGGGTGAAAATGTGGAGGCATAGGGGAAAGCTGTGTGCTTGCACCAGGGGCTGTGGGATGTGGGTATGCTCCACTGCTCCGTGCCAAGGTCTCCACCTGACAGCAGCAAGACCAGCTTTACCTCGGAATTGTGGCTCTGGTGCTGGTAGTCCCTGTCACCAAAGGCAGTGGCTGTCACACAGTCACTGTCTGCTCCGTGCTCGTGAAGGCGAAGTCTGGGCCTGATGGGTGAGACCAGTCCAAACTGTGGTGGTGATCTTGGCTTTGAGAACCAAGGTGGGGCAGCAGTGTGCTGGAAATTACACGCTGATATAACTAGATGCATGTTAGTACCTAATTAACAGCTAATAAACAGCTGATTATTAGCTCTAAGAGGCTTTTGTGATTATTTAGGTGGAACTGTGCTCTTCTTGTTTGTGTCTAAAAGTGTTTATTCATGCATAAGTTCCAGTAAGGAAAGGACAAGTTTGGATGAGGACGTTCTTACCTGAGCAGGCAAGGGACTCTTCTGTGGCCCTTTATGTCCTCTTAGCTGCAGTTACACACGTTGAGGTCTCCGAAAGAATATCCACTAGCCATATTTTGTCTGAATAGGTGAAGCATATTTTTTTTCCCAATCCTCCTCAATAATCAATGATTCCTCTAATTTTTTATATATATTTTTTGTTAATGACAGGTCCATGGGCACTGCATGTGCAGACATAATACCAAAGGCTTGAACTGTGAGCAGTGTTTGGATTTCTACCATGACTTACCCTGGCGACCTGCCGAAGGCCGCAATAGTAACGCATGCAAAAGTGAGTTTGGGTTAACTGCAAGTCTCAAGCCTGCTTTGCTTGCTTTTAGTGTTACGCATTTTTGTGTGAGTGACTTGTGGAATTTGTGACAATACACAAAGTTCTGCATGTTCTTCAGTAGGCTTCAACTTGTCTTTTCTGCAGACATGCATCTCCCCTGAGCCTGATGTCTGCTTTTTGTCTTTGTCACAGAGTGCAATTGCAACGGCCACTCCACCCAGTGCCACTTTGACATGGCGGTGTACATGGCGACGGGGAACACCAGCGGGGGGGTGTGTGACGACTGCCAGCACAACACGGTGGGACGCAACTGCGAGCAGTGCAAGCCCTTCTTCTTTCAGCACCCGGAGAGAGACCTGCGGGATCCCGACGTCTGCGAGCGTAAGTGCAGCCCCGCACCTGGCAGGACGGATGCGGCGCCTGGGCCTTGATCCCCAGGGCTTACTCCGGAGGATTTGGGATTTACCATAGCTGCTGCTCTCTTCACTCCTTCTTTTGTCCCAAAGATCGTGGAGCGGAGATGGTTAGCTTGAGAGGTCTTGAGTGAACCTGGCTGCATTTTATTTTCTCAAGAATCTGCAAATGTGTTTGGTGGCTACATGCTCAACCCATGCCATCTCTAGTCCTTGTGATAATGATACGCTCTCCACAGCAGCTGAGTTTAAATTATTCAAGGTGATACTCAGCCTTTTCTGTTGTAGCAGTCAATAAAACATGCGTAATGCTTTCTTCTTAGCCTGTAACTGTGACCCGGCCGGCTCCCAAAATGGTGGCATTTGCGATCGCTACACTGACTTCTCTACGGGCCTCATTGCCGGCCAGTGCCGCTGTAAATTATTCGTCGAAGGGGAGCGTTGTGACCTCTGCAAAGAAGGTTTCTATGGCCTGAGTGCTGATGACCCAGCGGGCTGTCAGTGTGAGTAAAAACATATGTTTCTTTATGTGGGATCAAAAGCTCTTTGAGGAGCTGCTAGCCCTGGGAAAGGGTGGTTTGTGGGGTGGTTTTTCTTTTCCTTTGTTTCATGTTTTGCTAAAGGAAAAACATTCTTGTAGATTTGCTGTAGCTCGGAGTCCACCCTCCACTAAGACCCAGCTCCCGGCTGATCCTGGGGAATACATGTGGTGGAAATAGCAGAATCCTCTCTGTTTGTTTTGAAGTCTCTAAGCCAGAGAAGTTTTATTGGAATGGGTGGTGGGCAAAGTGTGCAATTAATCTCTGACCTGGGAAATTAGAGGAAGCTTTAATATAAATATTTAAATTGGATACTGTCTAAAATGCAGCTCAAGTCCTGTGTTTTGACCTGCCTGTTTGTATTTCCCAATCCAGCTTGTGCATGTAATCCTCTGGGTACCCATCCCGGAGGGAATCCCTGTGATTCAGAGACAGGAAACTGCTATTGTAAGCGCCTGGTGACAGGAAAGCAGTGCAATCAGTGCCTGGTAAGTAGATTACGGTAACAATAATAAGGAGATGCTGGTGTGAGGGATGCTAGCAAGCAGGAGCCTGGCGTGCGGGCTGGGCGGACACCTTGGGGTGACAGGAGCCATGGAGCTGTGTTATGGGGAGGGGAGATGTGTGCTAGGGGCGAGTTGAGGCACATGGGAGCATCTGGAAATTGTTTCCTGGTACAGGAATGTGGACACGAAGTTAGACGTTAGGATGCCTATTGCGGTTGCTCTGTAAAAATGAGAGGTTTGGGGCAGTTCTGCCTGAGCTCTTGTTGGGATGAGAGACAAAATGGTCTAAGAAGCAGTGTCACCAAAAAATAACATTTTCTGTATTGGGCATTTTTTAGGCAGGGATTAATTGCTACACATACATTTCCATACAATGTTTATGTGTGCTGGAGTGTTATAGAAACACACTGTCAAATAAAGGGATATGTTTGTATAAACACTGACAGGCTCTCTTATCTGACAGTAAACTGTGGAAAAGCTGAACAAGGCTGTCTTGTCTGTCTGTAAGCTGAGCAAGGGTTAGAGGAACAGCTCTGTGCAGGCAGAGCCCAGCACAAAGCCCTGCCAGCCCATTCCCAAGCCCTTTGTGGATTGGGAGCCTGCATCCAAACTGGTTTAAATGGTGCAGTAGGAGTGGGGCCAAGGAGCTGGAGTCCTCTGGAAGCTTTCTTTTAAAGCTTGGTGGAAAAGGGCTCTATCTCTCAAGCCCCTGCGCCAGTCAGAAGGATGGAGGAGAGCAGATGGGGAGGCCCTGTTGGTGGTCATGGCTTTTCAAGGGGCCAGCCTGGGGAGGTTTATACTGCACACTACAAAATGTGGTTTTGGGGTGGATGGGGTTACATTGGTGATATCTCCTCCCACAGCCTGAGCACTGGGGCCTGAGCAATGACATGGATGGATGTCGGCCCTGCGACTGCGACCACGGAGGAGCACTGCACAACAAGTGAGTCCCGGCCCTGGTCTTCTCCTGTAATCATTCGCTCCACAACGCCATAGTGATTTCTAGAGGGTGGCATTTGGGACTGACTTTATGCTCCCGTGTGCCGCAAGTGGCAGATGTTGATTGCTGCAAGGGGTGGTAGAGGTGTCTGTGTCTCCTCTGCGCTGAGCTGGCTTTTGGTTTTCCCCCCATGGACCCTTCAGCCAGTCTGTGTCTGTCCATCAGTGCTGGAGGCCAGCGTACCAGCCGTGCAGTACTGCTGCACTGCCCCTGCACTGCTGCATGGGGTGGGATGCGGGACTGCACGTGCCCACTGGGGAAGTGGTGATTGTTCAGAGAGAAGCCTGGGTTTTGTAGATGCATCAATTGATGAGAGTATGGAAAGTTCTGGCTTAAATACCTGTCCAGTCAAGGATTTCAGGTAACCAGACCACTCTTCCCATCAGAGCAGTCTCCCCTACACTGGGTGCGTGGCTTTTCAACAGTGGCGCATTCCTTTCCTCTCTTTTCTTTTTCCTTCCCTCACCAAACCCTTTGAAACACCTTGTTTTTGTCTGAAACCACAGCAGTTTCCCGAGGGAGTGGATTAAAGCCACGCTCCTGGGTTTGCTCAGGACTTTTTTTTGGTTGCTGCTACCTGGTTGCTGCTGCCTGCAGCACCTGGCAGCCACGCCTTGCCCCAAATTCTCCCCCACACGAAGCACAGATTGCAGCTTGGGCAGTGGAGCTGTTTCCATCCCCGGAGGGGAAACTTCCCAGCTCCCCTTCTGGAGCAATTTGGCATCTAAAAGCAAACACAGAAGTGAATCGCTGTAATTTCAAATTGATTTCAGGTAAAAACTACTTTTAGACTGAGCTTAAGAAGCCTGGAGATTTTCTATGGAAACCCAGAGGGGTTTTGATTTTAGAAAATGCTTCTATATTAAATTTAAAGAAAGGGGCATTTTTAGTGGACCAAGAAACCATCCTATGAAAAAGTGTGACCAGACCCTTGTAAAACAAACAAACAAACAAAGAAACAACCCTGCCCCTGCATTCTTCATAATGCAGGGCAGACTCTTTGGAGACAATGAAGCTACAAAAAAGGCACTTTGGGATGAAGTTGTACTGGGAAAATGGCTTGTGAAGGGAATGGATGTACTGTATGCCGCCGTGGGCAGATCTCCATCCCCCAGTGATGTCTCAGTCTGCTCAGTCTGTCCGACATCTTTGACTGCGTCCATCCAAATCTGGAAGAGCTGAGGGTGGTTCTGTCCTGTGCAGAGCCGCCTGTGGGCTGCCTCGTGGGCTGTGCTTTGCCCCGTACAAGAGCAGCTCAATGTCCCAGGCATGCAGGGTCGTGCATGTTCTTGCCCAACCCAAGATGAGCAGATAGCTGCGTGCATGGCCTGCAAGCCTGGAGCTGAGAGACAGACATGCCTTATGGCTGTGTGTGGCTGTGTAAGCAAGTGAAGCTCTCCCAGGCCTGCTGTGTGGCCCCAGGGAACTGCTCCATTCAGTCCTCTCGATATCCAAACAGAGGAAACCACACACAAGCTGTGAAATGATCCTGGCCTGTGTTCACCCCTAGCCTGTGCCTGGGAGCACAGCTGGGCTGAGCCACGACTGTGCCTGGGACCGAGCTGAGTCCTGGCTGCACAGATGAGCTGGCTGTAGAGCCTGGGAGCAGGTCCTGCTAACACCTCCTGTCTAGATGCCGCTGTGTGCAGAAGCACTTCCCCTGTCACTTAAAATGTGAAATCTGGAGGTAGCTCTAGCAGCATCTTGTCATAGCTGAGCTGGGCTATAAATTCATTGTTCTCCCGTTTTAGCTGCTCGAGTGAATCTGGGCAGTGCGAGTGCCGGCCCCACATGTTTGGACGTCAGTGCAACCAAGTAGAGCCTGGCTATTACTTCATCTCGCTCGACCATTACATCTATGAGGCAGAGGAAGCCAACCTGGGCCCTGTGAGTAGCAGCTGGAACGTGCTGGTCTGTGGGAAAGCTCTGTTTCGCAATTTGGGTGTTGGAAAGAGGCTGTTTTATAACTTGAGCATTGTGCAAAATAAAGTGGAAACATGCCAGATTGAATTCCATCGGAACACTGCCCATCCCTCGCTGTTCAGTCTGAGTATCGATACATAATGCAATCATTTAGGGGAGGAAACTGTCATTTTCCTTTTTTAATCTGTTTCTTTGATCATGACTATATAGGAGGGAACAGTGCACACATTTAAGCACATTGCTGTGTGATTTAGAATTTCTGTTCATCAGTGGCATTTCTTTTAGTAATGACTAAATATATGGTTAATCCTGCAAAAAACTGATTTGTAAGGTTACTCCCGTTCGTTTTGCCCACTGGTGCGGTACATCAGGATCTCTGGCTCTCTCCCCAAGCACATGGCCTTGCTTTTATTTCGGTAACAGAAGCTAGGTGATTACATCAATTACTTTTGCCTCCAGCAAGGAGGAGGGACATGAGATAATCATTTCCCTAAGGCAGCAGATCCTGGTCTGCCTGTAACTGGGGCACTATTTCTTAATTTATTTGTTTCAGGCAAAACACAGTCACGTTGCAGTTCCAGCCAAGGCAGAGCGTTTTGGCTGCTGGATAACAGCATGGAGCAAAACTTGTCCCCCAACGGGGTGTGTTTGCTGGCACGTGTTTGGGTGCACTCATGCCTGCCCAGCTGGAGGGGCGGTGCTGGAGGCTCGAGGTGCTCAGGGCAGGAGCTCAGCCTGAACACCTGTCTAGCGGAGCTGGGAAGTGTGCTGCTGCTTGCCTTTGCAAGCCTTCAGAGCAAACCATTTTAAGCAATGCTGATATTGGGAAAAAACTTTCTTACTAATCTGGTGGCAGAATAAAATCTGAATTCCCAGGCAGGGACCCAGCGCAAGACAAAAAAAAACAAAATGGCATGGGGTTCTAGGGGTTTTCAGATGGTGTCAAGTCGCTGTGCACAATCCTTGCACGCTCTCACTTATTTTCTGCCTGTGATCTTTTCCAGGAGCTCCATCCCTTTGTCCCAAGCCAAAGGGTTGTAATTTATAGCCTGCATCACTTCAAAGGGTGTGAGAATGCATGAAGGGACATCCTGGAGTGATAGATACATTGACATTTCCTTACGTTTTATCCCTTTCTATTGAAGCAGCTTCTGTAGGAATACACAGGATGTTGTTCTATAGCGAGAACTATTTGTGGATGCAGATATATTTGAAACAGGAAGTTTAAGCATCACAGATTTCCACTTTCTGTTACCTTTTTCCTCTTCTTTGCTTTATATAAAGAGAAGCAGATAAAAATACTGACATATCCGAGGATAGGAGTAGCCAATATTGGTTTGGATGTTTAATGTCCAGAGATAATTAGGATCTCTGTTATTTAGTGACACCGTACAAACAGTAGCCATCAATTGCTTTCTAAATGTTATCCCTAGCAGTGGTTTGGTTTGGCCCAGCCCAGTGTAATCTGGAAGCAATTACCACTCAGCTTGGGCAGTTAGGAGAGCAGTTCTGTGCCACTGCAGTAAATCCTACTGCTACCAATGCGGCGAGAAAGTTACCGTAGCAATCCAGTTGTGTCCTGCATTGGCACAAATCATACTTCTGCGTAGGGTGAGCTAGATGCTGTAGGCACTCAATGAGTTACTCACAGCAGAAGTTTAAATTTAGTTGCCCACTGTAACAGAAGTGGATGCAGACTCATGCAGTATTATTTTATCTTTCTTTCTCTTGATATACTGTCACATGGAAGGTGTCCCTGCCCACGGTGGGGCGGTTGGAACTAGGTGATCTTTAAGATCCCTTCCAACCCCAACTGTTCTATGAATGGAAAGGCAGTGGTGTGCCATGTTTAAGAGAGAGAACTTGTATTCTCTGGGATGCAAACGATGCGGCAATCCAGAATAATCCATCAACAGAACTCACCAGTTCATGTGTGCCAGCAAGACTCACAAATTCAGTGTATTGGTATTACAAGCTCTCTCCTTTTTCTGTAGGGAGTAAACATAATTGAACGGCAGTACACACAGGACCGCACCCCGTCATGGACAGGCATAGGGTTTGTGAGGGTCCCTGAGGGGGCATACCTGGAGTTCCACATTGACAACATCCCCTACTCCATGGAGTACGACATTGTGGTCCGCTACGAGCCGCAGGTAGGTCACTGCCTGCCAGCACCTGCTGGCATCCCAGCACGTGGCCGGTGGGAGCCCTGGGCTTCCTGGAGGAATCAGGACTCAAGGACAGGAGCTTAGTTAAGTGTCTGAGATGCATGAAAATCTAGGAGGATTTTAGTATCCTCGGTATTGTTTGCTTGACAGTTTTATTCGATACCATTATTGTGTCTTGCAGCACCTGTGTAATAAGTAAATTAAGAAGTGACAAGTCTCCTCAGGACAGATTAGAGTATGAATTTGGCATCATCCAGACAGGCTTGAAATGAGTAGAAATGCTGTTATGCACCATAGGAGACAAACTGCCAGTCTTGGATGTTGAGTGCCTGCTGCCAAGGGTTTGTGAGCAATTGGTTTTGGCTGTGGGTAATTCACAGTGGGGAGTTCAAGAGAAATATGCACCCTAAAAGGTGTTCCTTGCCTAGAGTGTGGCAGCAACTGACCACAGAGAAATGCTGGCTCAAGTCTGGTGAACAGAGGTGAGGGGAGAGGAGGTTGCCTGTCCCCCCACTGATGCCACGTTGCAGAAGGGGCTGCCGATTGTCTACTTCTGGCTGTGGTTTTTTGGGGATGGAGAGGAGGTGCTGCACAGAAACATGGCTGGAGCACTTGCCTCTCCCTGTCTCAGCCCAAGCCTGCAGCTGGTAGATGCCCCGGTGATGCTTGGGCTGCCGGCACTTGCTCCCTGCAGCATGGTGACCACCCGGTTTGTGTTCATGCTCTTCCTGGCCGCAGCACTGGGTGCTCCAGAAGCTCCCAGCCCTTGCTTGATGTTAATTGGCCTTTGTTTTTTCCCCAGTTGCCAGATCAGTGGGAAAAAGCTGTGGTCACTGTGTCGCGCCCAGGCAAGATTCCCACAGGTAGCCGGTGTGGCAACACAGTTCCTGATGATGATAATCAGGTTGTCTCGCTGCCACCTGGCTCCAGGTCAGTATAACCAGATAGGATAAAATCAGAAAACCCTTAAAAAAAGGCATGTGGTAAATTCAGCAAAAGCAGGCAGTTGTTGGGCATCCAGACCTTCCTGTGCAGTGCTGGATGAATTTGTCAAAGCGGCTTCAGTGCAGCTGAAACAGAGTTGTCCTGTCTTCAGCTTGCCGTGGCCTCTGTGAAAATGAAATTTAGTTTCCAATGGGTTATAAAAAATGCACTTAATATTGTGTCTGTAGTCTCAAAGCTTTCAAGTTTATTCCTGTTGTCTGAGAAAACTAGTGTTTGCACAGCCCGAATGGACACCACTGTTAGTCTTTACCTTGCTGATAAACATTTCCGGTTCTGACTCACACAAGCCTCCAGAGCACCTCCTTCATATTGTAACGTCTGTTCTGCCCATTCTTGGCTGCTCGCCGTTATCTCCATTGCTTTATGGGGCCACCTGAAATGCTTCACAGTGCTGGGCGTTTGAAGTGAGAAATGTTTCCTGTTCCCAACCCAGATACGTTGTTCTCCCACGGCCGGTCTGCTTTGAGAAGGGGCTGAACTACACCATCCGCCTGGAGCTGCCCCAGTACTCCCTGGTGGATACCGAGATGGAGAACCCCTACACGCTCATTGACTCTGTGAGCAGAAATTACCTCGGGGATGCTCTGATATATATATATAATAATATAGTGTACATAATATATATATGTATGTACAATAAGTCTATCACTTTTCTTCCAAATTCTGTCTGGCTAGTTGGGTTTTGGCCTAAACAGAATAATAGAAAGTGGGATAATAGTGTATTTTCACAGTGTGGTGGGGGCTGTTTATAAATAGTGACATTTTGCTGTTGTAATATTGTTTTATAGCTCGTTCTCATGCCGTACTGCAAATCACTGGACATATTCACGGTGGGAGGCTCAGGTGAAGACGTGGTCACAAACAGCGCTTGGGAAACTTTCCAGAGATACCGGTGCCTGGAGAACAGCAGGAGCGTTGTGAAAACCCCGATGACGGATGTCTGCAAGAACATCATATTCAGCATTTCTGCCCTACTGCACGAGACCGCCTTATGTATGTAACTACCAACCCGTAGAGCAGACTGCCCCTGGAAGCCTGATGATGCTTCCAGGTGTGCACGGGGAGCATGGGGTTTGCCCATGGGATGGACCATGGGATGCACATCCTGCACCACGATGCTCACTGCTTCTCTCTGCCCAGCCTGCCAGTGTGACCTCCAGGGCTCACTGAGCTCAGTGTGCGACCCCAGCGGAGGACAGTGCCAGTGTCGTCCCAACGTGGTCGGAAGACAGTGCGACAGATGCGCCCCCGGCACCTTCGGGTTTGGGCCGAGCGGATGCAGGCGTACGTGAGACCCCGCACCCCAGGGTGGGCTGCTGATGGTAGGGCACTGGCTGCCAAAACATAGCCTCTTTCCCACTCTCCTTGCAGCTTGTGAGTGCCACCTGCGAGGCTCATACAACTCCTTCTGCGACGCGGAGACAGGCCAGTGCCACTGCTTCCCTGGCGTGTACGGGCGGCAGTGCGACCGCTGCCTGCCTGGCTTCTGGGGCTTCCCCACCTGCCAGCCCTGCCACTGCAACGGCCATGCTGACGACTGCAGCCCCTACACCGGAGAGTGCTTGCACTGCCGGGACCACACAGCGGGCCACAACTGCGAGAGGTACTTGTGGCCTCAGCGGGCCCATCATGGCGGTCACAGCCAGCAGTGCCTTTGCTGTGACATGTGGAATGTAGGGGGGGAGGTGAATCTGTGTGCCCTGGGAGCCAGCGCAGCACTGCTGGTCTTGGAAGAGTGGAGTGGGGACCACACTGGCCGTGGATTCCCATCTCCCACCATCTCTTTCCCCATTGAAAGCCTCCTGAGGAGCATCTGCCTTAGGTCTCCTGCTTTTAGGCTGCCTTGAGCTCAGGCGCTCGGAGCATGAGTGGCGCAGGAGGGCTGCAAGGGTCTGTCTGCTCTTGGGTTCTTCACCCTCTTGCAGTGCTGGAAAATTTGAGCATAGTGATCCACCCATCTGCCTGCAGTACTCTGCATATTGTCTGTCCCATCACACAGGTGCCAGGCTGGCTACTATGGAGACCCTGTTCTGGGCTCAGGCGACCACTGCCGCCCCTGCCCTTGCCCCGATGGCCCCGAGAGTGGACGCCAGTTTGCCAGCGGCTGTTACCAGGATCCAGTCACACTGCAAGTCGTGTGCGTCTGTAGCGCGGGATACGTAGGTAGGCTGCCTCACTTGGAGTGCTATCCAGTTAGCCCCCCCCCAGTTAACGGCCCTTACTGTCTTGTCTTGCCATTTACGGGGCTGTGTGCTCGTGAGCCACGATGGAAGTTCGTGCCGTGCCTGCTTGTTCCAACAGGCAGTCGCTGTGATGAATGTGCGTCTGGATTCTTCGGCAGTCCCGATGAGGTCGGCGGCGCCTGCCAGCCCTGCCAGTGCAACAACAACATCGACACCACCGACCCCGAGGCCTGTGACAAGCAGACAGGGACGTGCATCAAGTGCCTGTACCACACGGAAGGCGAAAACTGCCACCTCTGCAAGCAGGGCTACTACGGGAACGCCCTGCAGCAGGACTGCAGGAGTGAGTGGGGGATGCCCGTGTCCCTCTCAGCCGCTCACCACGTGGCAGGGCAGCCATCAGAGCTCTTCATAATTGACCTGGGGCCCTTTGGGGTGGTGGGGAAATGGAATTACCTCTCCTGCTTGTGTGCAGCTGCCCTGCTGCTCAGTGGGGCTGCTGGCAGGGAGGGGAGTGCTTTGTGTTCTGGGGGAGAGAAGGGGCAGCATTTGCATGTGCTGAGAGGATGAGGCTTTGGTCACAGAAGGGTTTCTTGCCCTCTTGTTAGAGCTCTTTGTTTCCCTCTTATCTGGAGATCATCCCTAGCGGGGGTGAGGATTTGGCTTTTGTTTACACAAAGGTTCCTGCAGATGTGGCTGAGCAGCAGGAGCCTGCCCCAGAGGCAGGCTCTCCTCTCCCTCGGTGGCCCGACAGCCCTGCCTGCTCCTCTTCACAGCATGAGTGAGGTGGGGACATTTTGCTGCTGCTCCCAATCCAGCACAGCAGACGAGTCCTGCTCTGCTTCACGTGTCACTGGTTGCTCTGAGCAGATCTGTCTTTGTAGCAGGCTGATGGGAGCCAGGGAGGTTTGGCCTTCTTTGTAAAGGAGGAGAGTAGAAGAGGAGGAAGGCTGGAGGCCTGCACGTGGTCACAGTGGCCTCCAGCCACTTCACACACACACACACACACACACACACGGGGGCAGCAGCCACAGAGGTGGCCATGTTGGGACCCAGGGAGCACTGAGGGGTGCATGTCAGGGTGCTGTGCAACACACCCAAGCTGCCACCTCCTCTCTTTGCAGAGTGTGTCTGCAACTACCTGGGCACTGTGCGGGAGGACTGCGATGACGCGGAGAACTGCCGCTGCGAGGCAGCCACGGGGCAGTGCCGCTGCCTGCCCGGCGTGGTGGGGCAGACCTGCGACCGCTGCGCGCCCCACACCTGGAGGCTGGCCAGTGGCACCGGCTGCGAGCCCTGCGGCTGTGACACCACCCGCTCCCTCGGGCCAGCCTGCAACGAGGTGAGGAGAGGGCTGCTGGGAGCCATCTGCAGCATTTCTCAGCTGGGCTGTGGTAGGATGTGTGCATGGGCTGCTGGTCTTGGGCCATACAGCATTGAACCCCTGGGTCACCCTGCTTGTGTGGCAGCTGGGGGCTGTGGGACACTGGGACGAGGTGTGAGGGAGGTTAGGGATAAAGTTATCTCAGGTGGTTGCACCATGTTGGCTGCCACCACAGCCTGGTGTTCAAAACCACCGGGAGCGCGATCAGAGGGCTAAAGCACCTCTCCTCTGAAGAGAGACTGAGGGAGCTGAAGGTCTTCATCCTGGAGAGGAGAAGGCTCTGGGGAGACTGTACTGTGGCCTTTCAATACTTAAAAGAGGCCTATAGGAGAGATGGAGAGGGATTTTTTTTGCCAGGGACTGTAGTAACAAGGCAAGGGGCAAAGACTTTCTTAAAGAGGTGGAATTAGATTGGACATAAGGAGGAAATTCTTTTCTCAGAGGTGAGGCACTGGCACAGCTGCCCAGAGAGCTGTGGATGCCCCATCGCTGGAGGTGTTCAAGGCCAGGTTGGATGGGCTCTGGGAAGCCTGAGCTGGTGGGTGGTGTTGCTGTCGTGGCAAATGAGTTGGGCTTGATGGTCTTTAAGGTCTCACCCAACCCAACCCTGGCTCTGTCAGTGATCTTTGTGCAGGTCACAGGTCCTCAGCTGGGGAGGGCAAGAGCCTTTGGGCTGTGGCAGCTGTGCTGAAGTGGCTGTGTCCATGTTTCTGGCAGTTCACAGGGCAGTGCCACTGCATGCCGGGCTTCGGAGGCCGAACCTGCCGGGAGTGCCAGGAGCTCTTCTGGGGTGACCCGGGCGTGGAGTGCCGAGGTGAGTCCAGGTGCTGCATGGCCTTCCAGCCTCAGGAGGGAGGGAGGCTTGATGGGGTCTGGCTCAATGCTTTGGTGCCTTTCTCAGTCCATATGGAGACACAGCAGCAGCCTCATGTGGCATTTGTGTGGTTTATTGTATTTCTTGTTGGACTTAGAAACAGATCTCTCTGTTTAGAAACTCTTCTTTGACCTTTACTTTGCAGTGCTGGCAGACCAGCGTGGTTAGAAAACTCTTAACTGGGTTTGAGAATTAACCTGGAAGCAGGTCTTTTGATTTTACTTAGCAGAAGACTTAGCAGAAGACTCCTGTCCCTATTAGTGCCTTGTAAGGGAGACTGGTTGATAAAGCAAGGTTTTTGATATATCAGATTTTCCTTTTATTTCAGATGAAAATAGGAGAGCAGAGATCATACAGCTAGTTAGCCATAGCTGCATATGGGAAAAGAGAGTGCCATGAAGTCGATTGTTTAGAAAACTGGATTCTCTCTGTCCTTTCATTATAAACAAGTCTGTTCATTAGCTGGAAAAGAAACTTCAAACACTGTCCAGACCAGAACAAACTTGTATCTCTGATCTGTTCAAATAGGAGTCTTTGCCAGGAGGGTTTGCAATAGATTAAGGTATTTTTTCTTGCAGGGAGGAATGTGCTTGCTGTGGTCTTTAATAAATCCTTTACAATAGGGACACCTCAGAGCCCATTATTTGAGCAGGTAGGAAGGTCACAGGTACCTGGATAATGCTGCAGATGAAAGAGCTGGGGAATTGTCCTGATTCCTGAGCATGTATTGGGTTTCTTGTGGTGGAGGCTGTTTGTGTTCTGGCCGTGCTGGCTGCCTCACGCTGCTCCGGGGCAGTGGTTGTCTCCTGGTATCAGCTGTCTCCATCAGGTTTTATTGATGGAGTCCATCTGCATGCCTTATCAGCAAGATTTTGCTGTGTACCAGCATTTCTGACCTCTCATCATGTTTCTGCTGCCTTTCAAGCATGTGGAAACCTGCTTTTTAGCCTTTCTGAAGTAAAAAGAGGATGTGTTCTTCAGAACCTAATTTTTCCAGGAGAGCACTGCACTTTCGTTCGAATCCATTGCCCTTTCTGCGTCCATGTGACACAGCCTTGGAGGGAGCAGAGCAACTTCTGAGCCCTCGTTCAGTCCTGATCAGTGTAACGCTGGTGTTCAGGTTGGCAGAAATGCAACCACTGCGTGGGAAGCTTGCAGCTTTCTGAGATATGTGGCTTGCAGGTGACCTGAAAAGTAGCTTAAATGGGACCTGCAGCCGAAATGAAGCTGAAACTGAGATAAAAGTGGATTCATCACAAAGACAAGCCCTCACTGAGCCCAGGCAGCCAAAATGGCCACATTTTGTACAACATTTGGGAAGAAAACACAGACTAGTCTGGACTGGGAGCTGTCAGAGAGCTCTCAACTGTGTGAGTACTGATAAACAGGCTTCACTGCAGGCACCAAGCTGATGTGGAGCGTGTGCATCTCCACAGTGGGCACCTCCCCCGGCCTGGGCAAGCAGCCCCTGGCCAAGGCTGGAAATCTCAGCATGCATCCATCACTCAAGGGACAGTACTGTCTTACCTCTTCACAAGAAGTCTTCAGCCTGCTGGCACAACAAATGCCAGGTCCTGCTGAGAAATCAGGACTGTGCTGCCCTGTGAGACCCTTCTATATGTCTGAGTTAGTAAAAAATAAACTAAAAAATCACAGAGCTGTGGATGTGGTGCTGGATCTGCTGGAAGCCAGACTCCAGGGCACGCTTCCACACCACCCCTGTTGGTGGATGCGACTGTTGCAGGCTGCTGCCTGTGTTTTTTAGTATAAATCTTTGTAAAATAGGTGACAGTGAAGTGGGAGATGGCATCCTGGTGCTGCAGCAGTCAGGAAGGAGGGTTTTGCTCCTGGTCTGGGTGCTTTGATTTGCAGTCTGCGCTCCCTACAGTGGTGGGAAAGCATCCCCTGATGTCTCCCCTCTGCCTACCCAGTGATCCCTCTGGGACCAGCCCACTGGGGCACGTGAAGGTGGGTTCCTCCATTTGGGCAGCGCCTTGAGCCCTCAGTACTGGGTATGGTGCCACCACTCACAGGGATCACACGCTGCAGAGAGCACCCCAGAGTCTGTAGGAATGCTTCTGTGGAAACTCTTTACCCCATATTGAAAAAAAAAAAAAAAGACAACACAAAGATTATTCACTTACTCTAACATAATGCCTGAAAACAGCACAAGAGAAGCGCAGAGGATCAGGAAAATCCCAGTGCATCTCTCAGCCTTGTGTGGGTCCCTGTGAGGATTGCAGAGAGCAGGAGCTGAGCTGCAGCTGTGCCTGGGGGGCAGAGCCGGCCCCTTTCCAAATCTTCTCTGGCCATTGCTTCAGATGTGGGCTATGTGCAACTCTGTGTGAGCGTGCATGCGAGCATATGTGTGCAAATAAAAACCCTTGCTAAGGTAGTAAATAATAGGATTACAAACTTCATGAAACTCAAGTCTCCAAAGCATTCTGCTGGAGCTTTTCCAAAGCCTGGCAACCAAACTGCAGGACTCAGCATGCGGAGCTCTGCTCCCTGGCAGGAGGCTCCAGGCTGCTGGGAAGCCTCTGAGCTGTGCTGTGGCTGCAGATCCAGCTTGAACAAGACACTTGCAGAGTATGTATGTGAAGTTTGCATGCTTCGTATGATACAAAGAGATGAAAATGTTATTATCGTTCATGTTTTAATAAATTGAACAACCAGACCACAGTGAGGGAAGGGCGCTGTCGGAGCCTGAAGGTTAGGCCGTACTGCTACATCCCCTTTACGTGAAGTATAAATGCACCAATGGTCTTCTGTGTTGGATTTCAGTATCAAGCCTTACCATAAAAAGTAGAATGTAATTGAGCTAAGATGAAAGGAGGGATGTTTTTATTGAGCACTCATTACAGACATCGACTTTTCTCGCTTCTAAGTGTTTGTTGAGTACCTGGCGCTGAAATACCCGTTCATTGGGAACTAACCCACTGTGATTTAATAACAGGCTTCACAGGCTAGATTTAACATCTGAGTCTTAAACTAGTCACATAGGCTGCTTTTATTGGAGGTGCTGATGGTGTGGAGAGAAAAATGAGCAGATGCTTCATCTCCTTTGTGAGAAGTCTCCAAAGGAAGTCAGATAAATTCAACACTAAGGGAAATACAACTTTCGCTTTGAGTTCCTTAATTTTAATTGACCTGTGGTCTTAAAATACTGCAGCATGTATTGGTTGCTTGTGGGAAATTGCCCATTTGGCACAGTCTGCTAGCATGTTAAAGCGCAGCATAACTGTTAATTGTAAGCTGGGATCTTATCTGAACACTCAAACTGAAAATCGTAATGCTGAGGAGTTAGCAATATGCTTGCAGTGTAATGTGAGTCAATAGAAGATTATTCAGAAGAAATTTGCTAGCTCTGCAAAACTTTCAATCTTACAAATCGCTGAATGGTTTTATCATGGTGGTGCCTCACTACCACCAGGAAGTGATGCCAGGAAGTCATGTTGGAACAAACCCATTGATTTTTTGCTGTGGCGGAGTTAGGCACTTAATGCTCTCCATCCCTGATCTCAAGCAGTACGGAAAGTATGCCTGCAAAAATGACTTCTCTTCAGTTTCATATGGGGTCATTTATGACACTTGCTTGTTCTGTCATCCTGCAATAAGGCTCTGAACTCCTCGACTACCCTTTGTCCAGCCCTGTCATGATCCATTAGATCATCTCCGCTGTAGTGTCAACGTGCTAAATGGCAGCAGTTGAAATGGGAGTGAGTTGCAGGTGTTTAAAATCAGTGGGAAGGGTAGCAGAGCTGTCAGAGCACGTGACAGGTGAAGCGGTTTGTACGTCTTCATGTGCTTGAAGCAGACCACTCAGGCTATCGTTTGCTTCTTTGGGTTTTCTCCCGTTAGGTTTCTACAGGGCTGTGTTCAATATGTTCAATAAACATGTGTGAGTGCTACTTTTGTCTTTGAGATCAGGAAAAAAGAGCTAAAAGTGAAATGCATTGATCAAGCTGGTATGAAAATTATGCATGGATCCTGTGTGTGTGTGTATGTGTTGATGTGTGTGCACAAACCTTTGTGGGTAGGTGCAGCTACAGCCTTCTGTAGTCACAAATTGCTTATCAGCAGATCCTAACAGCAGAATTGGGCTAGAAAATTTTCCTGCTAAAAATGTGATTTCATTTAAATGCAGAATGCCACAGCAGAATGTATGATCGAGTTAAACACTCCGTTAAAGAAAACAATGCATCCAGTTCCGAAATGACATTTCAAAACAGAAAGTTATTGTCTGGTTTAGTAAATGCTTCTTTGAAAACCCTCAAATCCTTGGCCAGGGATTTCAAAAGGCCTCTTTTACTCCCCTATATTTTCCATGGGAGGTACTTAAGTTTCCTGCTTTGTTTACCCAGGGACAGATTTGATCTGTGCCCAACGCTGATCTTCAAAGCAAGCAGCCCGGTCTGCATTAACTTGCAGACCTTCACCCTGCCCTTCTTCTACTGCTGTCAATGAAAGGAGAATTGTCAGCTGTTTGTCTTGGAGGCCATTTCCAAGCCAAATGGGTTAGGGCATCTTAATCTCTTGTTGTAAACTCAGCATCTGTGTGGTTTTATGGTTCAAAATTTGCAAATTTTCCCAATTTCTAGTCACAAAAGTAGTCTAGTCTGGTAGGCATAGTGTTTAAAAGGAGCTTACAGGACTTTGTTTTTCCCTATTCTATTTGAACTATGTTAAGTGGAGTATAAAACCATCCACCAAGAGCCATTTGCCAGCCCTGTGCTAGCCTTTTCCAGTCTGCCCTAGGACCAGGAAAGGTCCTCCTTTCATTTCACATAGATCCTACCACTGTCACCATGCATTTACCCCTTTAGGAGAAGTTTGCTGCCAAGGGATATACCCTGAAGTCTCCTGGAGACTGAAGCCAGCAGGTGCTTGGTAAGCAGCTGTTAAACAGGGCAGAGAGGCGAAATCTGCACTGAGCTATTGTGTGGTGCCCCACAGTGTTCAAGGTGCTCCTCACTACCTAGCATGCTTTTCCTGGCTTTGGCCCAGGCTTGCTTACTTCCAGCTGAGAACTGGGGCATCTGAAGTCAATGTAGGATTTGCTGTAAAGAGAAGATGCTCTCTGCAAAGACCTTGGATTTAGTTCTTACCAGGGTGTGGAATGGCAGGGCACAGGATGCAGGACTGCTCTGCTTGAGGAGTTGGAGGAAGTCCTGTTCCACGTGGCCTTGGAGAGCAGAAGAACATCTCTTGTGGATTTCTGGCTGGCCAAGTGTCCTTATTAATGCAGTGTCTGGGAATGGAGCCCTGACACGTGATGGAGGTGCTCAGAGACTGGCTGGTGGGGAACAGAGGTGGTTCCAGCAGTGGCTGGAAGCACTTCACTGAAGCCATCCAGACTCTAAAACTAAAGCCAAACACTGGCATGTGTGTGTCATTTGTGAGATGAAAGGTTTGTTCACAGGATGCGAGCTGTAAGAGGAGCAGTGGTGCTTTTGTGAGAATCTCAAAAATGTTGCAGTCGGTGCCACAGTAGGGAACTGTCTGTGGGCTGTGGCTAGAGAGACCATACCACGAATGTAGAAACACACCAAAAATTTACAAACCTGAAAGAAAAAATCTGCTGGAATCTCCTTATTCTAGTGCTTAGGGAGACGTTTGCTTGTTTTCCTTTAGCTGATTTTACTTAAAGGAAGATAATTCTTTCTCTATTTTTATTTATCTGCCTTTTATTTTGCAAGATGGTGTGGTCCTGTGCGTGGTTAATGTCCTCGGTAGATCGTAAAGAAGAGAAACTCCCAACACCTTTGAAAGCTGTGTTATATACGTTGCAATCACACAACTGAATTAATGCAGAGCCAGCAGTGCCTGCTTCTGGGCTTGGAGCAGAATCCTGAAATGGAGAAATATCCCATAGTAATGTTTCTGTTCACCTTGTGTAATTGTCTCATGGGTCCCACAAGGCTCAGTTTGGACATCCCGTAGAATTCTGAAAATGTGGTGATCCAACTGCTGTGCTGGATTTAGAATAAGTGACTTCTTTGCTATTTGCCATCTCCCAGCAGGCAGCTGTAGAGTTTGAGTTTGAGTTTCAGCTTTGCAAATGTGTTAGCACTTAAATTCTCCCTCCTCACACTCAGTATTTTCTGGCTCCAGAGATTTTGTAATCCACATTACCATGTAAATGTTACTAAAGCCATGTCATCAGCCTTTCCTGAACATGCAGGTATTCAGGAGTAGAATTACCAAAATGGTTTTTTTTCCACTTTAAGCTTTCTAAATCTGCAAGTAAATATAGTGATCTGATTTGCCAGCAGCAAGTATTCGTGTAACTTGATCAGATCTCAGCATCTTTGAGAAAAGCCACATGCCACTTAGCCTCTTTCTGTGCAGTGGAATTTGGACAATTCATCATTATACCGAGAGGCTGATTAGCTGACAGAAGGGTTAACTGACCTCCTTCAAACAGGAACTCCACAGTTTGCCTGCAGGGAACATATTCCATGGCAAGCTGACTACTTAAGCACTTTCGATGTAAAGTAAAAACAATCTCTTGTGTCAGGGTGTAACTCAAAGAACAAAGGGCCATTTTGCTCAATTGTGCAGGCGGCAGAAGTTATTTTTGTCTCTTGCCTATCATACTCACATTGTACAAGAAAGTCATTTTGCTGAGGACTGATTTGTTCTGCTGAGGCTCTTTGTGCAGTTCTGGAACTGAAGACCACCACTGTGTTTTGAGTTGGAGCACACAATGCCCCATCTTGAGAACAGCTTTGTGTTTTGCCCTTTTTCAAGGGGGCATGTGCATGCCCTTTTTCAAGGGGGCTGTGTGAATTGATTTATGGACCGCTTTGAGCCATTAACCTCCTTCAAGGATGCCTGGTAAATGGATGCTTAAGTGAAGGCTTTTATCAGTATTGCAGTCCTATCTGTTAAAGGAATGTGTGCCCGACCTGCTTCAGCTTTGCAGTGCCATGATGTAGGTAGATGACCTGCATATTTTCAGGGCCTCTCCTTTTATTTGTTGCTGCCATCCCTTTATTGAAAGCTTTGCAGGGTGGTAATTTCCTCTGCTGTTGCCGGTGTGGTTAAGGAGGAGGAGAGGTCAAGTGGCAGCTCTGCTGCATGGAAACTGCTTTTCCTCCACGTGCTTTCAAAAAGAGTGAAATTCCATTTCAGGAAGGTGTAAATAGCAACTGTGGAGATGGGAATTCACTCATAGTCTGAATTAATTTACAAAAAGTCTGTTAACCAGCCTCATTCCCAGTGGAGGCTGTTGGCCATTAGCACCCATCCTGGAGAAGACTTCTGTCCTCCCCCTGGGCAGGGCTGCATGGGACCACATACTTCGTTTTGCATCTTTCTGTTCTACTTTTCACTGATTTGAACCCATCTTCTGTATGCACAGTGCATCAGCCTCGTGTGAGATCTCTGCATGCTGGGGTTACACAGCATTCCCTACGCATCCTGAATGTTTCCCAGTGTCGTGGCAGGAGCACAGCCGGAGCCAGGCCCTGTGCCTGTGTGTGGGTCTGTTGAGGGCTCTTAGCCCTTAGATTGGTTCTTCTTTCAGGCCACCTCAACTCTTAGCACCCACAGTGTCCTGTGGAAGGGAGCTCTGCTCACCGCCATGTAACCAGCTGTCTGCTTTTGTTTTTTTGGGGAGATGCAGGGGAGGGTGTTTGTTTCTTCATCTGCTGCATTCCTTGGTTGCTGCCTGCTCTTGTGCTGGGAGAGATGGTAACTGCTTGTTCCCCGTTCACCATTTCCATTTCAGCCATCTTTTGCTCTTAAGCCCTCAGCTGGGTGCCTGCCTGTCCTTCTTTTCCCATCTGGGAAGCCTTGCTCTGCTTACCCCCACTGTGGGAGTGAAACTGGGACCCCTGTTCTAAGCTGCCATCATATCAACACCCCAGCACTGCGGGACAGGTGGATCCACCCTCAGTCAGGTGTTGGGCCTGTTCCTCAGATGTGCCAGTGGGTGCTCCTGGCCTGCCCCAGGGCTTCTGCCCTGCATGGTGCTGCCTTCCAGCCCAGCCCCGCTTCCCAGCAGACACATTCACCATCAGCTGATCATGATCCACAGACCCCTTCTTCTGAAATGATTCAGCACCTTATTACTTAAGCACAGAATCACAGAATGGCTTGGGTTGGAAGGGTCCTTAAAGCCCACCTGGTTCCAACCCTCCTGCTGTGGACAGGGCTGCCACCCACCACATCAGGCTGCCCAGGGCCCCTGATTTTACTGGTTTTGTCTCCCTGCCACCTTCCCCATCCCTCCCTTCCCCTCGGCCCTCACACGTGCCCTTTTCTCCCTCCAGCATGCGACTGCAACCCCCGTGGCATCCAGACCCCACAGTGTGACCGTGCCACGGGGCAGTGCATCTGCAACGAGGGGGTGGAAGGGCCGCGCTGCGACAGGTGCTCCCGCGGCTACTCGGGCTTCTTCCCCGACTGCGTGCCCTGCCACCAGTGCTTCGCCCTCTGGGACCTGATCGTCAGCGAGCTGGCCAACCGCACCCAGCAGTTCCTGGACAGGGCAAACGCCCTGAAAGTCACGGGGGTCGTCGGCCCCTACCAGCAGACCCTCAGCACCCTGGAGGAGAAGCTGGGAGAAATTAAAACCATCATCGCTCAAAACCCAGCCGCTGAGCCACTGAAGAACATCGGGAACCTCTTTGAGGAAGCAGAGTAAGTACAGTTGCGTTCGGTGGGTAAATCCACCTTGGGGAGGAGTGGGGATGTCTGAGGTTTAGTGGAGAGTCCCCACACTGGGCCTGAGGACACCCCACAGATGTGCGTCCACCCCATAACCTGGCTGGGGAGTGGGAGCAGCCACCAGGCTCTGGCAGGGCTGTCCTGCTGCACCCGGCAGCTAATTACCAGCAGCTAATTACCACCGAGCTGCTCACGCTTGCATTTGGCTCCCCCCAGGGCAAAGGACAAACACTGCTATTGTATGAGGGAGTGAAGAGGGGAGAGATTAAATTCCACGATTTCCGTGATGGGTTGGAAGCTTTGGGCTTCTTTCTGCCCTCTGAGCTTGGGGTGGGGGAGCAGGGCCTGGTGACAGTGCTCCTTCCCTTTCCTCTCGGGGCAGGGCCCCTGCTTTGTTCTACAGCTAAGCACACTGAAGGAGGGGGTGTGTGCTTCTGCAGATGGAGCAGCTGAGCAACTGTTGGAGCTTGCTTGTGCATTGTTAGGGGACTGCACCAAGCAAAGGGGAGAGGATCAAAGGAAAACGTCTCAATTAGGGGTACACATGTGCCCTGCAACTCCCCCCTCCACCAGAGAGCTGGGGGCTGCTGCACTCAAGCTCGGTGCCTGCTGAGGTTTCTCAGGGCACCTGAGGAGCTGCTTTCTCTAATGTGTGTGTGTCTGTGTCTGTGTGTATGTGTCTGCTCTCGCTCCTCTCTGGCTGCCTAAGAGAAGGAAGTATTGGATTTTGGAGGGCTGCTGGCAAACAGCGGGCTGCTGAGCTGTTGAGGGAGGTGTAAACTGATGGCAGAGATAAATACTGCTCGGTTCTTTCAGGAGGGATCGCCAGCTATGGTGGGATCGCCATGGATGGGAATAGCTTCCTGTGCCCAGTCCTGTTCTGCAGCACTGACCATGATTGCGCGCTTGCCTCTCCTTTTAGGGTCATCCCAGCAGGCAAACCTGCTCCCTGGCACGCTGAGACCGCGCCAGAGCTTCTCCTCCGTAGCCCCAGAGAACTGGCTGCTGAGGAGGGATCTCCACAGAGCAGTTAAAAGAAACCATTGTATTAAAACCAAAGTGCTTTTTTTCCCCCCTTCCTGAAGTTCAAATCTGTCCCATGAGTTCATAGTAATCAAGACTGCATTTGTAGCTGTGTGGGATGGGAAGCAAATTATGTATGGATCATAGTAGTCGACTCTGACCTATGCAGTTGCCATGGTACAAGAGCATTACGCCAGCTCTCTGGAATCTGCCTCCAGTTAATCTTACACAAAGCAGCTGTTTTCTGAGCAATTTGGTGCTTTGAGTTTATAAATGTGCTGTAGATTAAAAAGCAGTTTTGTGTGATAAAGGAAACAAAACAGTGCTCTAGGTAGGCCTGTTGCTACAAATCACAGCTCTGCCGGGGGAGGACAGGGCCTGCCGTGGGAGAAGCATGGCACGGCTCCGACCATCACTGCGCTGAAGGGAGGCACTGAGGCTTACGGCCCTTCCTGCCCCCGCTAAGCCCTGCTCCTCCTCTTCTCACAGCAAGCTGACTGCAGATGTGACCATTAAGATAGCTGACATAGAGGAAAACCTGTCAACCTTAGCAGAGAGGAGCAACAGCACTGACGCCGACCTGAGCGCGCTGGAGACAGATGCCAAAAACCTGGATGGTGTCGTGAAGGAGCTGGCAGAACAGCTAGAGTTCATCAAGATCTCTGATGTTCGGGGTAGGTATCACAGGGAGGGGGAGAAAGCAGTGGGGTGGCTGAAGATTTAATTAGTGCATGGGTTAAAATCCCAGGTTAATCTCCCAACGTGTAATAAAACTCAGCTCTTAGGAGGGCAGCTTCTCTGTCTGTGAGCAGAGTTGCTGATGCAGCAGTTCTGTTTTGCCCCCTCACCCCTTCTCTCTCTCCCTCTGTGCACTGCAAAGCTGGCTCAGGTTCTTGAGGCACAAGAACTTCAGGGACTTTAATTAAATACATTTTAGATGGGCCACAACAGCTGAAAGTGAAGCAGATTCCAGGATACACCTGCACGTTTTGTTTGCTCTCCCTGGGCTGTTTGTTTCAAAATTCTGTTTGAAAAACTCCCTGGGTCTCTGTGACGAGGAGCACACTGTAGGAGCCCAGTTCCCCCAAGGCATGCAGCAGGCCTTCCGTGCCCACCGGGATGGCGAAGGGCCAGACTTTCATCACAGAGTCAGAGTTTGCTAGAGAAGGAGGCATGTCACCAAATTCTTGGGAATTTTTGAAAGCTGACCTAATTCCAACTTAAAAGAATTATTTTTTGTTGTTGTTAATTTCCTGCTTTGCAGGAAGTCTGAGATTGTGAAATCCCATATTCATGGGAAACAGAGTGAGGCAAAAAGGTTGTAGGATCAGGGTGTCCCTGGCCTGTGGAACTGCATGGAGGAGAGCTGCCCCGAGGGGCAGTGTGGCCACCCCAGCGGGGTCCCTCGCACCCTCTCAGGGCCTCTCCAGCAGTTGTCCAAAATGAGCACTTCCATAAATCAGAATCTTTCATCCAGCAGTTGTTTCTTGGGAAAGCTCTGAGCAGCTTCCAAGCAGTGACTCCATACACCAGACATCCAGCCAGCCACAAGAACGTAAGTGAATCCTTAGAAAAAGGACCTGTTGCCCTACAGACCTAAAATGTTGGATCTCCATTTGCCCCCAGGGCAAGCAGAATTAAGTCAGTCACTGGGTCAGAGAACTGCAAAATCCAGCAAACGTGCCACGCTTTCAAACAAATAGAAATTGAGTTTTCTAACAACAGGACGAATTTGGTCACCGTTACAATAACACTGAATACAGCTAACGAGGCTGTTGTTTGCTTTAACTTGATACTCGGGTTGCTAACACAGATGTGCCATCTGCCACCCTCCTGCTATAAATTACTCGGTGTTCCTTAACGGGTTTCTGAGCGGCTCTGTCTGATTTCTGCAGGAGCCTTGGACAGTATCACCAAGTATTTCCAGATGTCCCTGGAGGCAGAGGAAAGGGTCAATGCTTCCACTGTCCACCCCGACAGCGCCGTGGAGCTGTCAGCACAGAGGCGGCAGGAAGTGGAAGACTTAATCAATGAGAGGGAGGCCCAGTTCAAGGCGAGGCAAGAGGAGCAGTCACGCCTCCTGGATGAACTCGCAGGCAAGCTGCAAAGCCTGGATCTCGCCGAAGCATCTGCAAAGGTATGTGGCTGAGATTTGCTGGTATAAAACCTACAGCAAAAATACTCTTGGGTTTGTGAAGAAGCAACAGGCAGGGAGAAGCTGTTCAGAGCTAGACAGTGTGAAATAATACACAGTTTGTTCCTGAAAAAAGTACATTCCGTTGATGAGGGGGTATTGTGTGGACTCTGAGACCTCTGTAGGCTTGCAGGCACCAGCCCATCAGAGTTCTCCCTCCTACTTCTCCCCAGCCCCAACAGAGCACCCATCTTTTCATCACCTCCTGAGCCAAATCCCTTTGCTGTGGACAGAGCTCCCAACTGCAGCAAAGTTCAGTGAGTCCACTGGACCAACAACCAGCCTCTTAAATCCTGGTTAACATGCTTGCTTTTCCTGGGCTGCTTTCTTCCCGTTTGCACCTTTTCAGCATCCACGCCGTGCCTGTGCAGCACGGCCAGGCTGTGCTTGTGCTCACGCTGCCCTCCTCAGTATCGCCACGCTCCCGTCCTCCGGTGTGAGACAAAGCAGGGTTTGCAGGGAGCTGGAGTCAGAAGGGCATGCTCTCTGTTGAAGCTGCCTGCTCATCTGTAAATGTGATCAAGGGTGGCTTTCTCGTGAGTGAGGCCGGGTGTTCCCCGGGTTTCCCTTTGAAGGCAGCCGGCTGCATTCAGAGAGCAATCCTGCTTGAAGGCTGACAGAAGGGAGAGCTCATTAACTCCTCTGGGCAGGGCCAGCCCTGTGTGAGAGGGTGAGGTCTTCACACAGTGAATTGTCCCCGGTCCTTTACAGCGACAGCCATCCCACGCCCATCCTCACCCCTCTGTTTTTCTTGGGGAGAGAAGAAAGAGGCATCTTTTTGTGTAGTTTCTCTGCCCCTACATTCCTGCCTGATGTGTTCCTGAGGACTGAAAGTCTTGGTTAGATGTTATCGAGGCAGTAAACACTGAGTTGCTTGGAGGTGTAATCATGGGATGCAGAACCAAAATCTTTTTGCTTTCTAGCTACTGCTGGGTTGTGTGCCAAGCAGGTAAGAGGGAATCATTTACACTTCACAGGAGACAGCTGCAGCTAACTTGGCACAGCCCCTAGGTTTTCCCAGAGAGATTCTTGGCTGCAAAGTACATCAGTTAGTGACTGTCCTTTGGCATAAGGAGTGGGGTGGAAAGGGAAAAGAACCTCGCAGGAATAAAGAGTTCTCCAATTTTCTCTCTGGCTAGAACAACTTCTGAGTGATTTCATTGTCCAGTTGACAACAATAGTGGATAATCTCAGTAAAAACTGCTGATTAAAGTAGTTTAAAAAAGAAAAAAATAAATGTTTAACTTGGCATTTTCCATGGGAACACCCCCTTGCCATCATCACAAATTGAAAGTATCGCGGAAAGATGAAATCAGAACAAATGTTTGGAAGGGAATGGGGCAGCTTTTCCAGAGAGGTGAAGAAGGTTCCAGTTCACCTCAAAGCATTTCAGCTCCATACTATTATTTCTTTTCTGGTGCTCTTCCCCAGGCAGCAAAGGAAAAGATCCTTTACAGAACACATTCTTCCTTTTCAATAGAAGCTGCTTGGGATAGCCAGTGTCTCCTCCAACAGTAGTGAAGACTTCTTAAATAGAAGGAGCACAGGCAGTAGCAGCTTCCAGCTTGAAGCTAAAGCTTAAAGGCAGTTTTCCTGTCAAAACTGACAGTCAGGAAAAGCAGATGGTGAAGGCAAGGCTTCCCCCGTGCCCTCCAGCCACTTCAGCATCTAGGAGCTGCCCACTCACAGCCAAGGGAGGTGTGGAAGGGACATAGAAGAAGGACTAAGGTCGTGGTGGTATGCACCTGATGCAGGAGCCACCTCCTGCTTGCAGCCCTACTCCAGGGTGTGGTATTGTGTTGTGGCAGCACAGTGTCCTCCTCCATCCCCCTCACAGCTCAGCAATGGGAATAAAGCTGTGACTCTGCCCTTATCTCGTTTGCAGACGTGTGGCACTCCTGCGGGAGCCTCCTGCGCCGAGTCCCCGTGCGGGGGGCTGCACTGCCGCACAGCCGCGGGGCACCGCAAGTGCGGAGGGCCCGGCTGCGACGGGCTGGTGACGGTCGCTCACAACGCGTGGCAGAAGGCCATGGATTTTGACAGAGACATCCTCAGCGCCTTAGCAGAAGTTGAGCAACTCTCCAGAATGGTAATACACCAAATCAATTGTTACGTTACCAAAAAAAAATCTTACAGCTGTAACCCAACTTTAGACACTAATGGACAAAGTATGTGCCTGGCTTACTTCAAAATACTTTTTTCTAGTTGCACAACACCATCGTACTTGTAAAGATACTCGGAAACGGAGCTCGCTAAAGCTTCGTGCGTAACTCTAAACATGAGCTGAGCTGTTTAAACTAGCATCGGTGGGGTGGATCACCGCCAGCTTTTAAAAGTGTTCTGTGAGTTTTATGAGAAGCAGCATTTCTCATCACTGTTCCCTCTGACTCCAACTGAATTTTTGTTGTAAAACAGGCCTTAAAGCATAAGCAAATGTGCAGTCACGCCCTCCATTTGATTCTCTTCAGGTTTCTGAAGCAAAGCAGAGAGCTGACGAAGCTAAACAAAACGCACAAGAAGTTTTGCTCAAAACCAATGCCACAAAAGAACAAGTGGACAGAAGCAATGAAGATCTGAGAAAACTTATTAAACAGATCAGAGACTTCCTCATGCGTAAAAACTTTAAACTCACATTATCTCTTTCATTTCTGCATTTGTGAAAACTCTCTCTTTTTTTTTTTTGAATCATCCTGCAAGGGGTAATGCAATAGCCGTCATCCTCCTCCAGCTCCTTTCAGACAGATTTAATGGGTATGATGAAATCTGGAAATGAGAAAACCAAGACAATAGGAAAGCAAAGCCAATCTGTAGCACACTGTTGTGTTCGTTTCAGCTGGGACCACTGTATTTCTGTAGCATGCCAAGTGTGTTCCTAAGTTCTGGCCAGAAGACACAGTACTGTGAAAGGGAGGACAGTCAGAAACTGAGGTTATCTCCCTGTAAGAAAGCAAAGCAGGTAAAGGTTAAATGAGGGCCTTGTTCTGGTGAGCGGCAGCACGGCCAACCCATTCCTTCTCTGTTTGCACAAGGCTGAGTGTGCTGTTAGCACAAACACGTTCATGTGCAGCTGTTGGCTTCCTTTCCTGCGGGCTCACAGCCCACCCCCAGCCCCAGCATGGCGTAGCTAATCACTGAGATCTTCAAAAGGCTGCCAGGAGAGCGGTGCCAGCAGGGCCTGCGTGCCCACTGGGCCTCTCCTTTGAGGGAAGTGTGGCCCTAAGGAAGCAGTTCTAACACCTTGATTTGCTCCAAGTCTGGGGGAGGACATTCTTTCTATTATTTTGTTTCTTGAGGGAGCAGCTGGACAAGAATTTGAGTACTGAGACCCGACAGTGGGAAGCTTTTACTCACATCTTTGTGATTTGTATCTATCTGCTAGAAGACAGTGCTGACCTGGACAGCATCGAGGCGGTGGCTAATGAAGTGCTGAACATGGAGATGCCAAGCACCCCCCAGCAGCTGCAGGCCCTGACAGAAGACATCCGTGAGCGTGTAGAAAGCCTTTCTGATGTTGAGGTCATCCTGCAGCAGAGCGCTGGAGACATTGCCAGAGCAGAAATGCTGCTGGAGGAAGCCAAGAAAGCAAGGTATGCAACCCCTCTCTGTAGGAGGTGCTTTCAGTCACCAAGCTGGGAATGAGCCTTCCGTCTCTATCAGGAAATGCAGAGTTCACCCCAAAGCAGATTCCCCATTCCTTCACTGTGGGGCAGAAGTGGCCCTTTGCAGTGTGTGATTAGTGCGTTTTCCTGCTCCAAAGCAAAAGCATTTTTAGTGTTAACATAGTTTTGCTCCACAGCAAAGGTGCAACAGATGTTAAAGTCACTGCAGACATGGTGAAAGCAGCACTAGAGGAAGCTGAAAAGGCTCAAAATGCAGCTGAAAAAGCCATAAAACAAGCTGATGAAGATATTAAAGGAACTCAAGACCTGCTGACTTCAGTAAGTTATTTTCAAGTATATTTTAGGATGCAGAAACAGCAACACATCTGCTATTTAGAAACCAATGTAAGGATGTCTGGGGAAGGCAAATCAAAGAGGGCACTTAAAATGAATCTAAACTGTTCTGGCCTTTATATAAACTTCTGAGTTAGTATGACAGATAACCAGAGGCTTACTTGCTCTTAACAAAGAAAAAAGGCTTTTCTCACCCGATATCTTGCACCACTGAAGTTATGTGAGTAGGACTGTAGCAGGTGTGCCAAGATCCCTAGGAAGTCACACATGTCAGCCCCATGGCAGTCGTGCAGTGGTGTAACCATGCCATGTGGCAGCGTCATTCACTGCAGCGGGAGACGACTACTCCTGGTCCGAAGTGGTAGTTGCTGTAGTTGTGTCAGGTAAGGTATTGTCAGACTTCAACTCATAGCTCTCATGTGACCATAGTGCTATCTACCCGTGAAGTTTGGCCAGCTTAACAGATAGGCAGCTTCAGACATTCAGCACTATCATTTGATAGTGGACTTGGAAGTTCTGTTTGCAAATTCAGCAACTCTTGCATGCGTAATGCAATCACTTCACTCTTAATGAGGTTCCTTAATGATTTTGCAGACCTCTATGTACTTCGTCTTAAAGCAGTGGGTGCTTTCACCCTGACTGCAATTGTCCATTTTTGACAAAATAAAACACTTCTTAAATATCAGATCTATGGACGTGATCTGATTAGTTCATCAGGGCTTACTACTCAGAAAGCTTGTCTTATTTTCAATCTTTTGAAAGCATATCCTTGTCCTTCTTTCTGTTAGATTGAGTCTGAAAATGCAGCATCTGAAGAAACACTGAACAATGCCACTTTACGTCTGTTTGAGCTCGAGAGGAGTGTTGAAGACCTTAAGCAAAAGGCTGCTACAAATTCAGAAAACGTGGACAATATAGAAGAAAAAATTGTTGCTGCAAAGCAAAATGCTGAAGAAGTTAAACAGGTGAGAAGTTGGGAGAGATGCTAAAGGAAAGTCGATAAAACTCACCCCAGGGTTGGCAAGGGGAACATCACTGGATGCATTTGATGTGCTTTGTGTATTGGCCAAGTGCTGGGGACAAAAAAAAGTGCTCAATGCACTTACCAAAGATAATTTGTTGCTAAATACATAGAGAAATAAGTGTTAGAAAGTTGTCAGGTTCCAAAATAGTTGCAGGAAACATGTCCCACTGCCACACTATCAGCCTTACACAGATTTGTTCCTGTCCCTCTGCTTCACTGCCTGCCACAGGTGAATTGGCAAATAGACTGTAGATGGAAAAAAAAATTGTTTCTACAGTGATGTTCAGGCCAAACAAACCAAAGTCTGGCATATACAGAGTCAAGTGGCAAGAAAAAATCCTTAGTTCAATATAAAACCAGTCTCACTTCTAAATAGCAGAGATGCAAAATTCCCTCTGACCATATGGCACCATTCCCAGTGTCTGCTCTACACCTTCGTAATACCAAAAGAATGTTCATTAACAAAACAATTGACAAAACTGCCAGAGGAAGCTGTCATTGCTCCAGTCTTTTGGCTGGAATTAGCCCATTGGTCTCAAGAGACATTTTCTGCCAAGAGAGATGTATTATGCATCAAATCAATTATTTCCAAACACTAAGTGCTATTTCAGGTGGCTGTCAAACCCAGGGGGCCTCTTGTGCTGCTGCAGAACATTGACTTGCTTACGAGTTGAATTCATTTGGGTCCAAGTACTCCCTAACCTCACAGAGAACACACAGCTGGGAAACCAACCTGATGTCTTCTCCAGTGCCTTCACCTACGCACACGAGGCAGCTGTTCTTACTGACAAGGCAGCAGGGGTATTCCTCCCTCAGGGCAGGCACTCGGCCAGAAGCACTGCTGGTTCCTCAGCCTGCTCTGCTGTGCCGGGCGCCACGGCTCCCTCCAGTTACAGCACTGTGTAACGGAAATCCTTCCAAGCGTTAGCATGAAAGCTGTAGAACAGCCACAGATCTGCAGGAGGGCAACTGATGAGTCTTTGCACTGACTCTTCAAGTCCCTAGTGCTCAACAGGAATTCCCCCAACCCCGTTTCTGCTTTTGTTACCTGAGCTGACGGTCTGCGCTCCCCTCATCGCTGGTATTGAGCAGCTCCCCTTGCATTGCCTTGTGAGTGGCTCCATCCTGTGTTTGCATCTGGAACAACAGGTCCTCAACACCGAGCTCAACAGCAAGTACAAAACCGTGGAAGACCTCATTGCCAAAAAGACAGAGGAGTCGGCCGACGCGAGGAGGAAGGCTGGCATGTTGCAAGAGGAAGCGAAAGCGCTGCTGGCTCAAGCCAACAGCAAACTCCAGCTGCTCAAAGGTGAGGCTGTTCGGAGGGGGTACGTCCTTGTCTTAGAATACGAAGCACTATCGTGGTGTTAAACCAAGTATTCAGCAGCAGCAGCAGGGAAAGAAAAAAGAAAGTTAACTCTGTTGCTGAGGTTCAGACTGTTTTCCTTATTCTTAGGGAGACAATATAGTCAGAAATCAAAGATTTCTATTAAAGGAGCTAAAATTTACAGCGAGACGCAAACTTCTGGTACGGCACCGATCACTGCTCAGAGAGCCACTACAGAGAAGAATTAGACAGAACACAACATGAGACATGAACATAAGACATTCCACACCATTAAAAGCAGTCAGCCTCTTGACAGAGGACCCAGGACACCATCTTCTGTCATCATTCCCCCACCCCACCCTAGAATGTCGTTAAAACAAAAGGTAATGAGAAAACAGCAGTCCCAGCTTACAGATGAATCCAACATTTACAATGGCCAGTGAAGGCTGATTGAAATGGGAGGGGGCAGCCAGCCCGTAACTGCCGGGGAGGAAGCGAAGTTTTCCTTCTGTTTTTGCCAGCCCAGGAGCCCATTCTTCCCCTTAGTTGCTCCTGCACAGTTACAATGACTCACTGAATATTTTTGCCTGTAACAAGCCAAAACATTTCACGCCAACAGAAAAACCACCAAACAGTAGAGAATGGCAGTTATTTTCAACATGAACCGAAGTGTACTCTCTGCACTTACAGAAAATGACCTTTGCTGCTTTATGTTCCAGTATCAAGGAAACCAAAGGTGCCACCGCAGCCTTTGCTTTTATCAGTCAGGTTTTCTTCCACAAGAAAATAAATGTGAAGGGTAGTTTATCCATGACAATGGTGATTTATATCTTACTGCATTAAAACACACCTAATGAAGCTGTTTTTCCTCTTCGTTTGCTGACAGAATTGGAAAATACATATGAAAACAATCAGAAGGTCCTGGAAGACAAAGCCAAGCAGCTGGTGGAGCTGGAGGAGACCGTTCGCTCCCTCTTACAGACAATCAGCCAGAAAGTTGCTGTTTACAGCACCTGCTTATAAATGGGAGCAGGAGATGCCTCTGTTCACGGTGGGTTTTAACAAGTATTACGCTAGTTCTTCTTGACATTACACTAAGACCTGATACAGTGAGCAGGTTTTATATTGACTTTTAAGTCACAGAACCAAAGACAAGTAACTTTTTGACGTTGAAAATAAACAGTACTTTTGTATCACTGTAAGTAACCAGCGTGCCTCATTAAGTTCCTTGCTATTTTCAGAAGCTGAAGTCAAATAATCCTTCAGTTTCCACAAGTCTTGTTTTTAAACTAGCAAGAGATCTAATAAAACTTTGATTCCGACTACATCATTCTAAGAGCTGCAATCACTGTGAAATGCAGGATGGCTGCTCAGAACAGAGTTAGCAGGGAAAGAACACCACGGTGGTGCGGCCAGCTGGCGTTGACACCGCAGTGCTCTGCAAGGCGTAGCTGCCCTCTGCACGATATCCACGTGGGCTTAAAGCTGGTTTCTTCTCACTGAAACACTTTGGATTTGTGAAGTGGGAACAAAGGTCAGCACTGAAGACGTGCGTGTGGGTTACATTTCAAGAACCAAATTTAAATGATAAACCATGGTTGGAGGGAAAAAAACAACCTATGACAGAGCACTTAACAAATCTGAGTGAAGGAGTTGTACACACACACTTGTATTAAAGCAGCACTCTGAGGATCCCTGAGAACAGTGGCACTGAACAAAACACAAATAAGACTTCTTTTAACTTTTTTTTTTAAAAAGAGTGATACCAGTTCACCATTAACTGCCTACTTCAGCTCAAAGTTTCAGTAGAACAGCACACCTTCAGCTAACTGCACAGCACTGCACAAATCGCTCTGCACTAGTCACCAGTAATGTAGCTCCACCTGTGCAAACTGAAGAGCAACACATTTAAATAATTATACAAACCTCCATAGATTACAAATGCTAAAGCAAAAAAAACCAGCGCAGGAAGTGATGACCACAGCAGCATCATACGCTATTTCAGTGCCACTATACCTAACAGCTGTTAAAATCTGCAAACTTTGCAACATTCAAACTTAATTGGCATCAGATCATTTACAGGTGGCTCAGTATCTCATTTCTAACTTCAAAGCACTCTACACTTACTTAACTGGAACAGAAATCACAGAATGGTTTGGGTTGGAAGGGACCTTAAAGCCCACCCAGCCCTACCTCCTGCCTTGGGCAGTTCCCCCCACCACCTCAGGCTGCCCAGGGCCCATCCAACCTGGCCTTGAGCACCTCCAGGGATGGGGCACCCACAGCTCTCTGGGCAGCTGTGCCAGTGCCTCACCTCCCAGTAGAGAATTTCTTCCTAACATCTAATCTACATCTCCCCTCTTTTAGTTTAAAGCCTGTCACTATCTGCCCATGTAAAAGCTCATTCTCCCTCCGACTTGTAAGCCCCCCTCAAGTACAGTGAGGTCTCCCTGCAGCCTTCTCTTCTCCAGGCTGAACAGGCCCAGCTCCCTTAGCTTTTCTTCACAGGAGAGCTGCTCCAGCCCTCTGAGCATCTTTGTTGCCTCCTGTGGACGCGCTCCAGCAGCTCCGCATCCTTCTTGTGCTGGGAGCCCCAGGCCTGGATGCAGTGCTCCAGATGGGGCCTCATGAGGGCAGAGCAGAGTGGGACAATCACCCCCTGCTGGCCATGGCCCCTGCTGGAAATGATAGTGAGAAGGAACAATACAGTACTAAGTGCAGGCCTTGAATTTTAGTTTCAGGTGTCTGGGAGGCAAGTCTCTACTGTCGTTTTAGTAGCAGTCTTCAGAATTTTCCAAGCTTCACAAGAATAGAATGACATGAGAATTTTTAACTGATGAATCTCAAGGTTGAGTGACACCAAGACTGCCAAAAACGGCCACAATTATTGAAGGGGGTACTGGACACAAAACTTCTCAGAGAGCAAGTCTTACGTGACTCTGAAATGTCTTGATCTAGCAGGACAATGAGGTTTCTCTTCCCTCTCTCTACCCCTCTCTCTACCATCTGAAACCTGCTTTCCTTCAGTAACTTCCTGCTAACACCTGAAAGCTGATCCACATTCATTCTCTTACCGCAACAAACCATGGAGATATGCTGGCTCACTTCTGAGCATGGTGATGAGCTTAAGGACCCTAGTTTCTTCCCATGTGTATTTCAAATAGAAGTTTAAACAAGTAAAATGAAGGATAGTCTTACTGATGTTTGTTGATTAACTGATACCTTAAGGAAACAGTATTGCTGGCAATCGAATAGAATCATACAATGGTTTGGCTTGACAAGGACCTTCAAAGATCATCTATTCCACCCCGTGCCAGGGGCAGGGACACCTTCCACTGGCTCTGGCTGCTCAAAGCCCCAGTGAGCCTGATTTTGAACTTTCTTCCAGCTTTCAGCACGGATAAATCAGTACTTGAATGAGAAGCTCTAAAGAAATGTGGGACAATACAACATCTCATCTGTGCACAAAGTCGAGTCATTTTTGCACAAGTTTTTGAATGCACATCATGCCACTGGCATAATGAAAAAGGACACGTACAGTGCCAGCACATTTCTCCAAGGCACAGCGTACTAAAAAAAACAAATGGCACCCTACCAAACAAATGAGCTACTGGACCAGGGTACATCCTCTATACATGCTGATTGTTTGCAAGTCTTCACTTATCCAACAACCTGGACACTAAGAGGAGTAAGGGGGCCAGTCAGCAAACAAAACCCAAGACAACCCTCCAGCCACGTTAAATATTTATTATTAAGCTCTCTCACTACAGAAGAGACACAAAGAGAGCACAAAATAGAAACCAGGAGAGAAGGAAGTATGTCTTAACCGTGTGGAGAGCTGACGCTGCAGCCCTTGTGTGTGGAAGGTGCAGAAGGACAACCCTCACGGCATCGCACTTGACAGCGAGCGATGCTTCACTAACCAGTTCTATCATTTCAGGGTTAAAGAGAGTTGGACAATGGAAGCTTTACAAACAAGGAAGATTAAGTAGCAGTAAGATTAATTTTTCTTCAGTCTTTCATTCCTCCATCAGCACTTGATTTTTCCCCTGATGAGTTTTCAATATGAAAACATGATGTGTGGAGAATCACACACAGTGATTTTTCTCTTAAAAGAGTCAATATAGTTTTAATCAATTTACACAAGTCCCTCTTCTCCCAACATCACTAGATCAAAACAAGTTTTGGTACTTGTCTCTAAGAAGTACTAGGTTAAACACTTTATCCTTTCACAAGGAAATACATTTTTGTGCGGAAGTGACAGTGGCATTTTAAGTGCCAGCGGCATTCTAAGTGCCAGCATTCAACTGCTTTAGTCTATCACTACTCCCAGTAAGAACACACCAGGTATGCTGGACACCTGTTCAGAGCTGTGACCAGCACACCTGGTAATCCCATGCATTGAAATGTTTGGTTTTGAAGAAAAGAGTTCCGTCAGGCTGTTTTTCAGCAACATTCATAATGTAAATAAACATGTAATTTTAAGTATTTAATTTACAGAGACTGGATAATTCCACTTGTTCCAAACTCTACTTGTTTAAATATCTGATGTCTAAAATGAAGAGATTCACTTAATTCAGTCCTAAAATCCTCAAACTCAGCCTTCCACAAGGGCTCACGGTCCATCTTCAGACGTGCTGTGCCTGTTCAAGAGCTGCTCTTTCATTTTAGAAGTTGATAGCTTTGCCAAAAGATGCTGCTAGGTTTGCTTCCCTGAAGGCTTCTGACACTGTCTGTAGAGAGCAAACAACAGGTACAAACCATTAATATTCACACGTAATTATAGCATGTCTCTGCAACCCTAGTGTTCAACAGTTGGTTTAGAAAAAACTTACTGGATGGGCATGGCAAACTCTGGCTACATCTTCACACGATGCTCCGTACTCCATAGCAAGGGCAGCTTCATTCACCATTTCGCCAGCACCCTGTAGTTCAACGTTATTCGTAATTAGAGTAAGCCCTCATGCAGCTGTCCAGTTTCCTCTGAACTACTAACTAGGAAACATCCAGCTTGTAAATAAGCATATTTTCTAAAAAGGAAAACCATAACATGACTTGCACTTCAGCTGCGTCCTTAATGCCAGTCCTAAGTACTCCATCTGTCTGGTGGCTACGCTCAAGCCAAGTGTAAAACTAAACACAACATGGAAACAGAATCCTTCCTCCCTCGTTGCTGAGGCTCGTGTACAGTCTGGGCATTCCCCCCCCCCAAGATACTGGCCAGATAGTACCCACATTCTGATCAAACGTACCGTGCACTATCACTGCTGGAAAAAAAACAAAACTTTAATGTCCTCCTAGAAAATAAAACAGATAGCCAGATAAACTGAAGTGCGTTACGGTACCTGCACCCTCACTTTCATTAAACATTAGTTGAATTTACAGGGACTAGCCAGAAAAAAATATCTGAATGGCTGAAAATAAAGTATTGAAATATGTAAGTAAGTACATTTTTAGCATTCAGGTACAAAATCTTAAAATTTCCCCTCCGCCCCTTCCATTTACTCATGAAAATTACTGTCTCACACTGATAAAGCTGAGCTGTGCTTTCTTCCAAGGATGTGCATTTTTAACTGACTGGCATTGTGAGAGAAAATACGACTATGTAGAAAGGTGCTATGCTAGTCATCAGAAATGACGGAAACCGGACTCTGAAACAGCCTAACCACCAGACTACCTACAACAAAGCTTCCACTAATCTATGATGTTTAGTTATGAAAACTTAAAAACACTTAAAAAAAATAAAAAGAATACTTGTAACCATCACATACAAAGACTAAAATATTCAGGTTTCCTTATTTTGCAGTGTAGGTGATTTCCCATTCAGATATGAATGTTACAGTGCTGATCAACAGTATTGACAGTGAATCTTTCTACAGGAGTAAAATCATCTTCCCATGAAAACGGAGAAGAGTTTCAATGTTGAACACTTTTTATGAAGAAAACAGCATAAAAACGCATGTTAAAGTATTTCAGTGTACATCTTCAGGGGGAATGAGAAAAAAAGAGCATTTAGAGCTAAGAAAACCCAACCAATAAAGAGAGATTAGCTTCTAAGACACAACTTCAGACTGGGCAGAAGAGCAGAAAAGGATATTTTTCACAACTAAAATTTTCTGATTCCAAATCTGACAAAAGATCTTTTTTCAATCAAGGTCAATCAGTTACTCATCCCAAAGCTAGCAAGTGCAGCATAAGGTTACCAACTTTGCAAAAGTTGCAGTTTCAAAGGAGGGGAAAAAAAAGCAATAGCAAAACCCACAGTCTGTTCAGCTGCCCCAGCTGTGAGAACTTGAGTCAGTTTCTGCTGTTCTCCTGAGTATTTGGCAATATTCATAAAGATCAAACTGTTAAAGAGAAACTGATTACCATTTCTAGGGAATAAACAAAAGAAAAATAAAAAAGCTGGGCTAATAACCAAGTAACACAAGTAACGATGAGTGCAGGAGGGCACAGCTGAAGACAACAGTAAATAGAAGTGATTTTGCACTGTTAAAACCTTCCTTTTACACCTTTTACAAGCACCACGCAACCCTTAACACTACCAAGGGAGCAGCACAATTCACAACACTTTGATACTTACTGCGCCTAAGATGTGTGCACCCAACATCCTGTCTGTTGACTTTTGACTAAGTATCTTCACCATGCCATCTGTGTCAGCATTTGTCTTTGCTCTACTGTTGGCAGCAAATGGAAATTTCCCAATTTTGTATTCTATTCCCTAGAAAATAGATACTTGTTACTGACATTGAGCTGATGAAGGGAAAGCTCAACAGGAATGATGTAACCATACAGACAGTCAGGTAACTATGAAAATAGATCTAATAGGGAAATAGAAGACACACCCAGAACAACGCATGAAAATAACAAAGGCATAAAGAGATATTAGAAAAGAAAACATAGCACAGAAACAGCAATAACTTCACAAAGCAGAAGTTATTAAAGGACTCTGATCCTTGTGAGAGTGGCATGCAGGAAGGAGTCATTCATCCACACACCCCACGCAACAAATTCAGAGACATTCTCCTGAAAAATGGTGCTAGATAAACCAGCAGCCATTCCCATACTATGAAACCACATCCAAGATGGAAAAATACTTTTGTCCAAGAAGAAAACAAACAGTACCTCTTCTTTCAGCTGTTCTTCTGATTTGCCAACCCAGGCCACCTCAGGGTGAGTGTAGATCACAGAGGGAACACAGTTGTAATCAATGTGAACTGCTCCCCCAGCCATCCCTTCAACGCAGATAATGCCTTCATCCTCAGCTTTGTGAGCCAGCATCGGTCCAGCAACTACATCACCAATAGCATAGATGCTATCAGATCAATGAAACAAAATTAGATACTGTTTAAAAACGTACTAGCACACCTAGGCTGCATTATGTAAGTCAGATTAAGACATATTACTGAAGACTCCAATCAAATCAGACTAAAACATGAATTTACAGAAGAAATATGGAGACTGCAGAAGCAGTTTCCACTGCATGATCACACTATGAGCACACTACTACCTCACAGCGACTTTCATATTACAAAACTTTCAAGGTTACTAAAGCAGCTGAAGATTTTTAGTCAAACAGAAATTCTGAGTTTTCCTTTCAGAAGAGAAAGCTATATTTAAATATATTAAAAATAAAGCAATTTAAAAAGTGTTTTATTAAAAAGTTGAAACTTTTAAAAGTAAGAGTTCTGTTTTAGGTAAAAGATATTAAATACTACTTACTTTGGGATTTTGGTTTGGAATCTGTTGTTGACTGGGATTCGCCCCCTCTTATCGAGTTCAATTCCCATTTCCTCGAGGCCTAGATTGGTTGTGAAAGGACGCCTGCCGATGCAGACCAGGAGCACGTCACAAGTTATCACTTCGGCCTTGCCACCAGCAGCAGCTTCGACACTACAGAAAAGCAAGCAGCAAAGATGTTAAGCTGTCAACCTGCAGCGTTGTATTTCGCTGACAAATAATTAATACGATCCAGATGGTGACCTCCTGGCTGAACCTGGCACCCCAAACACGTGCCTTTGGTCTGCCCCCCACTATTTCCTTGCAAGAGTTGATGAGTACGAGAGGGAGGAAGGGCCCGTAACTCTTTAATACATTTGTTAAGAACTCCTAGGTATAGAAACTCAGGTGATGTGTCCGTTAGCCAGTAGAACAGCCTGCTAAGAGCAAATCTCTGGGTAGTCAACACCCAAGCTGTTTGTATTCTGGGGTGAGGTACAACCATGCACTCTGAGCGAGCTTCCTTCTGGCCCCAGACTGAAGAACTGTGAACAGCTGCCCTGCATCAAGAGCATCCTTCAAGGGCACCTTCATGTTAAAACACCTAGGACAAGTTCAGTTTTGTCCTCTTGAAGGCAAGAAGGAACCAAAGTGTGGCAAGCAGGGTTAATTACCAAGTGTGTTTCAAAAGCATATTCCTGAACAAAATGAAATTCTGAACATAAAGAGAGTCTACACGAGAATTCCAGCCAGCATCAGTACAGCACATAGAAACCCAAAATCTAGGACTTGTCCAACGGTACAGGACAGACTACCCTGAGGTATGGAGATACAGCATACACAATTAATCATATTAAGGTTCCAGTGAACAAGGCGTTTAAGCTTACATTCATTAAGGAACATTATGCATTTTCTTAAAACTCAAGCTACAGTTTATGCAACCAGTCTGTACAGAGAATATGTTGGCAAGAAAAGCAATACAAGTACTCTATAGATATGGACCTTTACAAAGAAAATTTCCTTTGTATTTTTCTGTATCAGCTGTTCATTTAAGTCTCCAATGGGCTCACATCTGGCCATTAAAAACAGTCCAGGGCAGCTTAATTTAGTTCTAATCAGAAGCAATCCAATCTCTATCGTGCTTATTTGGAGACAAGGGGGAGAAAGGACAGAGTAACTCTTCCAAGGAGCATCCAAGTATCCATAACTGCATGAACAATCATATTTACGTTAATTATACCAGAAGCAAAGAACTTCCATGAAAAGCATGATTTAGGGCTTGTGGTTTTTTTTTTTTGGTAAGATCACTGATTTCACTCAAACAAACAACCACTGGTTTTACACTAGCACACCAACTCAAGTCAATGGAATCCCTCCTGTATAAGCAAATTAGATTTCAACAAAGCCAAAGTCAAGAACACTAAGTTAAAATACAGGAAAAAAACTACATTTCTAAGATTTCATGTTCCATTTCTTCTTGTTTAAAGAACAATATCAGACTATTTTTAAATAGGTTTGAAGGACTGGGTGGAAAATTGTAACTTGTGTCAGTTTTAAATACTTACGCTACATCGATTTTTCCATCCGGCTTCTTGGTAGCACCAGTAACTTTGGTGTTCAGCTTAAACTTAAGTCCCTGCTTCTGAAGGATGCGTTGGAAGTTTTTGGAGATCTCCATGTCAATTCCCATTCCACCAACATGGCCCATGAACTCAACAGCTGTCACATCTGCACCGAGGCGCTGCCAAACTGAGCCCTGTAGTGACAACAATACACTCAGAGGGAGAAAACGTTTTGAAAGGAAAACTTCACGTTTCTTTACTGCAATATTTACCACTTAGACTGGAAACTCTGCAAAAGAGGGACAACAGGTAACAGCAAACTGATCAATTTTTAAAAACCATTACAGAGTAGGATAAAACATGTCTGCCCCCCCCAGCCTTACTTAAAAAAATGGATTTATCACTTCTTGTTTGCACACCTAGAGCTTCAGTGATCTAACTTAGGAATTAAGCTTTTAAAGAAACAGTTAACGAAATTATTACACATATAATTACCCAAACACATTATGAAAACTTTATGCAATAAAATATAATTACTGCTGCTTCTGTATGTTTATAACCGTAACCACTATCATCAGCTTCACAAAAACCACACACACCCTACTTACCTCCAAAGTTACCCACATCGATCTAAACAGTATTTCACTTGGCTTACGCTTTCCCTGCTTAATGGCCAGCAGGCTGAGGCAACCACTAAGCAGGTCTGCACACCTTCCAGCAGCTGCAAGACCAGCAAAGATACATTCTTCTTGTACTAGGCATGTATCAGGCAGAAGGCCTCGGACCCACAGACCTATTCAGAACTATAAACTCTTCGCTCTGTTGGTTATTAGACACAATGTGTGCAATTGTATCACAAAATATTTTGGGGATTAACTGCTACATACAGGTATTGAGCATGGTTTCAAGCTAACCTACCTTAAAAGAAGTTCTCTAAATACAGAGCAAGTACAACTTCAGTGCAAGTTAAACAATCCCAAAACTAACCGTGAGGTCTGTGTGTTCCTTCCTCCACTCAGCTAACCAGCAGCAGGAATCCTGATCCAACAAGCACACCCAGCTCTGAGGTTTCATTACAACTCACACAACATCTCTTAAATCACAGCAACAACATCAAATACAATGAAAAAAATAACACCCTCTTACTTCGTAAATGAAGGACTAAGTGGTTTAAATATTCTCTCACCAGTTCCACGCCAATGACTCCTGCACCAATAACAACCATCTTTTCGGGGACTTTTTTCAGAGACAGAGCACCAGTGGATGACACAATAGTGTCTTCATCGATCTAATGACAAAAAAATCCACAAAGGGAGATTTATAATTTCTTCTATACATCACATGTGGAAAAGAAGATGAAGGCCAAAAACACGCCAAAAAAATTATACATTAAATAACATGGATGTTATACATTAAAGGACAGTAGCACCACAATTTCAAATACGTACAGTAATTCCAGGGAAGGGAGCAACTTCTGAGCCTGTGGCTATGAGGATGTTCTTTGTATTGATAACTTGCGTGCTGCCATCATCTTTGGTTGCAGTGACTTGGTTTTTGCCAGTTATTTTCCCAAACCCAGATACGTGTACAACCTTTAATAACCAGAAGACAGTAAATTAAGATTCAAATCACTTGTGTGAGTTATGTTCCATTTCATCTGAATCTCACTGATTTAGAGAAGCTGCTAACACTAACCTTTGCACAAGCACCCATTACAAAACACAAAGTTAGTACTATTCTTTAAAGTAGATTTAAGAAAGAGCTGTTCATTTACAATATCTTAGAAGTGAAGCATTCAGTCTGCCCTTGCCAAGTCAATCAAATTAGTTTATGTGGCAAGAACGCAAAAATGCAAAAAGGAACAAACTTAGATCAGGAAAAAAACCCACACATACGCTTCAGTATATAAGGTAAACTGACCTTGTTTTGCTTAAATAAATGAGCAATTCCACCTGTTAAAGCCTTCACCGCACCACTCTTCTGCTCCATCATCTTCTCTAGATTCAAGCGGACTCCTGTAACTGAAGTTCAAATACCTCAATCGAGCGTTCCACTCCTATTTATAGGAACTAACCTGCAGCTAGCTCTGTCAGTAAGATGTCTGGAATGCCTCTGCCAAATGCTACAGGTTGCATTCAACAATTGGGATGTTATAAAGAAGTATCAGACTTTTCAACGTGGAACTTCTCTAGCCAGGAACCAAGGAGCAGACAACGTTCCTAAACCTCCAGCTGGCAGAGAAAGGATATTGCTTGCAAGCCAGTGAGGTTTTACCACCAACCTCTCCAGAATAGTCACATCTGAACTGTTAATTTGTTTCTGGATGGAAACCCTTGATCTCACTAGGCACTAACACGTTGCTCCGCACACTCACTTTCAATTCCTCTGTTAGCAAAATCTTTTCCATGGGCCAAATGGTACAGATGCGAGTTGTTCAGCAAGGCCTAAAACATGCACACAGAAATGTGAATTGGGACATACAGTTGCAATTAAATTACTTATTACAGTACTAGTATATTGAAAAAAGATTAAGTTCCTTGCAAGACATTCTCTAATAAGTTTGACATTAAATGAAAGAAATATCTGGATAATTTGTTATTGCTTCAGTGTATGTAGTCTACATATCCACTTCTCAAGAATCTTATTGCCATTTGAGAGAATGCTGAATAGCTCCCAGGTTTAGTCATGGGTTCCAAGCCACTGTCAAAAGAACCATCACAGAAGAAAAATAATCACCCAAGACTCAAGAAGAAAAGCCGCTTATATAAATACTAGCAAAGTTCCAAACTTCCATAGTCGTACTGTGTTGATCTACACCTCATTTTAAAATTTTTCCTCAATATAACTTGTGAACTTCACTAGAAGTATCACTAAAATGTCCAGCTATAACGACATACTATTTCTAAAACTTTGGTATTCTTACTGTATTTTCTCCTAGAATGATAACGGAACCTCTGTGAGCAATCAGATTAGAAATGGCAATATTGTTAGGAGGGCCCTTCATAAGCAAGTTATGTCTGTTAGTACAGCCAGCACAAGACTGACTACCAACACCTTCCTTCACCTGCTGATGAGGAAGCTGATGAGGAAGACTCTTTTCAGCTAGTAACACCACTGCTCTTCCAAGGCTCTAGTTATTGCAGTTACTTCAAACACGACTGACATCATCAATTATTTGGTACTTCTGAATATATTTCTCCTTTCTTTCAGGGCACGTGCCCTTTTCTCTCCCCACTGGCACTACCCCACACAAACACTAACAGCCCCACTCTCCAGGTCATCTTTTGGGACACTATTTTCAGCTTAGATCACTGTTTCAGAAGCTAATCAGTGAGGCCTTTCCTATGGCCAGGGGAGAGAGAGAGTTAGTTTCAGAGCACAGCACATCCAATCAAATCCAGAGTTGATCATTTTTAAGTGGTATCTCTATCCATGCAATTTAGATTCACTTTCTCCACCTCTAGTGACTTAACAGGCAGCAACTCACCATTCCTTTACTGTAAACGCAACATTCTGGGTAAGGCTACAGGTTTATTTAAAATAAAAGATTTGAAAAGATATGAAATTTCACACAGCAGACTACAGGACAAATCCACCTTAAACAGTTAATGCAGTTACTGGTTACAGCACAGGCTCATCAGCACACCAGAGTGAAGATACATCTGCATGCATCTCTGCTTTTCATCCATCTTCCTCTCTTTTGTTTAGGAAAGCCCATAAACACAGTTTGTAAACAAAACATTTTCACTGAGCAAATGAATTTTAATCCTTTGTGTTACATACACTTATGCAGATAATTCAGATTGCAAGTTAACTTTTTAAACAAAGTATGTCAATCTTAGAGAAAGATTAAATGATGCCCGTAGGAGCTGTTTTTAATGAAGTTAGACAAACTATGCACGCATACCTTTGAAGGAATACATCCAACATTCAGACAGGTTCCACCTAATGTTTCATTTTTTTCTACACAGACAGTCTGAAGAAAAAAAGGAGGGGAGAGAGTATGGTAATTTTTTTTATAGAGGCAAAAAGAATGTTGTCTTTTCCTTTGTAGTGAGCACAAAATGTATGCACAAAACAAGAGTTTCTTGGTTTATACTCTAAGAATTCAAATTTGCTGAGAAGCAACTACCCAGGTGAAGGTCTTTGATTATTTCTGTAACTTGCTGTAACATTAGGAGGTTAAATATACTCAGAGACATCACTGAAATTCAGTCGTTGGAGGAACAACCAATGAGAAACAACACTCAGAGCTACAAAAAAGTTTAGGTTGAAGGGACCTTCTCTGGAGGCCATCCAGCCAAGCTTCCTTCTCCAAACACAACCGGCACCAAAACTGCACCGGGTGGCTCAGGCTTTGACAAGCCAAGTGCTGAAAATCTCCAAGGATGAAGGCTACGTGCAATCTGGGCCCATGTCAGCATTTCACTGGATCTCTCCAGGCAAACAGGAGCTCCTGTCCTTACCAGGCAGCCTCACCAGCCTGGTCTGGTCACAAAGCCCTGCTGCCTTACTCCAGAAGCACTGGGACATGGCAGCCAGCAGGAGCACACACACATATGCCAGCACTGCCTTCTCAGATTTCAATATACTTAAAAGAAGAACGATGCAATGCCAGGAGACCAAGCAGGTCTTGGATTAAGAAGTCAAGGTAAACAGCAATCCCGATGCTGAATGAAAATGAACCTTAAGAGCGTACTCATTTTCACCTCTACAATTTTCACACGGCAATGGAATTCCTCCTCAGACATTTGAACAGCACATCAGGTGCATGCTGGTTTGCTTCCCCAACAGAATCACAGACTGGTTGAGGTTGTGGAGTGGCTGAAGAGCGATCAAAAGGTCTGATCTCACCTTAAATCCAAGCTGAGCTGCTTTGATTGCAGCAACATATCCTCCAGGACCAGAACCAATAACCGTGACATCTGCATCGACTGAAACAGAGAACATGAGTTATTTTTCCAATAATTCAGATTTTACTGCAGGAGTACCAACTTATTTCTGAAATAATCCAGACCTGAAAATATCAAATAACTGAAAAATAGCTATTCAAAATTGCGTGATTTAATATATTAGGTAAATCACACTTCACAAAGTAACGTTCCAGACAAAAGTTGCGTAGAGGTACTCTGCAATAAATACAACCAGCTTTAAACTCCACGGGGAAAACCATGTAAGATGAAATTAAATAACTAGGTTGTGTCTGACCCATCCTTCCTGCTACAAAATCTTTAACCCCACACGTCAGAATGATTTATTTAAACCTATTTTTTCAACATAGGTTCTACTGTTGTTTGGCACAAAAGATATATGCTCACTGAATGGCATTATTAGTTTCTAATGCAGAAAATACTGCTCAAACAGACATCTATGCAACCCTTATTGATTATGGACACAGCAGCAGCTATTAACTTTGCACCTAGTTTGCTTCTGGCAACCTCTGGAATATTAATTACTGCCAGTGTTCTCGCATTATGAAGTTCAGATGCTATGTACACCTCCAATCTGACAGCAAATCTGACAAATAACCATTCCCTATCTCAGCCTCCACGCTGAGACAGCCGCTGCCATTGCCTGCAAGGCCAACCCCAGCCTGGAGCTCTGCCCTGTGTTCTTAGGGAAGGTTTCTCCGCACCGAACTACCTTGATCAGCGTAGCTCCTCTGTGGCACTGCACACGCTCCCTGCAGACCATGATGGATTCGATCAAGACGGCTCCTCTGTGAGGGGAAGAGCCACGATTAAAGCCTAACCTTGAAGCAAACTGAGCACTCACACAGAGCGGAGGTGCAGACACCCACGAACCAGGGCTGCCAAACGGCCCAGCGGCCCCGCCGGCCGCCAGCTCAGCGCCCCGCCGCCGCACCCGGCCCCTCCTGAGGCGT
>WBMW01001190.1:137334-151067 GCA_013396635.1 Penelope pileata | reverse complement strand
CCCATGCACCGTGCTGTGCTCCCTCAGCATCCTCCGGCCTCTGATCCCTGGATGTAAAAGCTGAGCAGCCTCTTTGCTATTCAGTAGTAGTATTTTCCCACTTTTCTGTGATTCTGAGTGTACTTACCTTGCAGGTGCATATACAGAGATCTCTGGTTCTGGGTGTTCCTTTCCTTCCCACCCGCAGCTCGAGGCTCGTGCCCCTGCCCATGGATGGCTGCTGGAGGTGGGCAGGCACTGTCTGGGCACTGCCCGTCTCGCTCTGCTGGAGCCCCTCAACCTGCTGCGCTGCACAGAAGAAGGTTCCTCGTCCAGGGCTGTTCTCGAGCTCCTGGTTCCAGCACTGAACGCCATTGGTGCGATGTAACTGTGATCAACTGTGATCAACACTTTCCTCCTGTCGATTTGAGTCATACCATCCTGTTTTATCCACGTTCTTAGAAATAACTCTCCAAAAGGTTAATCTTAGTTTAGCAGTTGGGGCTTTATGAGTTTGGTAGGAACAGCCTCATTGCAAATAATGAGCTCGGGCAGCATGTCATCCCAGGAAGAAAAAACAACTCCCCCACTTCTCTGCTGTCCTCTCCCACCCCTCCGGGGCTGCCAGCACCAGGGCTCAGCCCTGGGCCGCGCACAGCTCTGCTCTCCTGTTCGCCCTCTGGGTGACGGGAGCTGAGCAGCACCGGGATCCTTCGCTGGGGCTGGGGGGGTTCCTGCAGGCACCGGCCCAGAGGAGCCCAGTGCCCCGAGTCTGGGAGGAGCGGAGGAGCGGTGACTCAGGAGTGAGTCATGGAGCCTCCCCGGAGCTACCCGGGATGAGCTCCTGTGTGCGCGCTCCTGGAGCTGTCGGTCTGCAAAGGACAGCCCGGCAGCCCTGGCTGTAATTGTGGAAAAATAAATGTTAGCAGCGACCATCCCCTGGCAGCAGCTGACCCCTGTGCTGCATGAGACCCTCCCTGCAGCTCACCAGTATTCTCCTGGACAGAAATGGGAACAACGTGCAGGGAGGGGTGCGGGGAGGTGGGGCTGCAGGGTGGGTGTGCGGTCCCCTGCTGCCTCCCCAGGCACCAGCCCTGGGAGCAGTGGGGCTGGAGGTGCCCGCAGTGCTGCAGCAGGAGCCCGGCCTCGCTGCGCTCTCCTCCCTGCTCGGGTTCTTGCTGCTGAGAGCAGTTCCCCTGCTTGGTGCCAGGTGCTGGGGCTGCCCCCACCTCCCACCACCCCCATGCCCACTGCTGGGCTCGGGTTCCATCTCCTGCCAGGTTTCCACCGTGCAGCTGGGGCTGCCTTTGTCCTCCTGGGCACCCACACCACGGCGTGAGCCCCTGTCTGTGTGCTGGCAGCACCTCGCCTGTGTGCAGCGCTGGCTGCTCCCCGCTGCCGGGGTGGCTGCAGGTGGACTGGGCACTGCGTGCTGGTGGTGGTCACGGCTTTTTCTCTTTGCAGGCGACAGGCACACAGGGGCTGTTGTGCGGTTTGATGAGCAGCGTGGGAGGAGCAGGCTGTATTCCCTCTTTTCTCCGCCTTTCCTTCAGTCCAAGCCTTATGCGTCTGCTTCCACTGGCGCTCAAAGCACAGCACTCGTTGTGCCCCTTGTGAAGCTGCTTTAACTTGCAGCCTGGTGAGAACCTGTGGGATCTGTGAGATTAACGGCGTGCTTTCTGCCTGGTTAGCCACGGCAGGGCCGGGGACTGCAGGAACGCAGGGCTCCAGGAAGGCAGGGCTGCAGGAGGAGGAGCGGTGCCGCCCCGTGAGGGAGCACAAGGGCTTCGGATCAGCTCACAGCGGCAGCAGCTTCACCCTGAGCTCCCCGCCAGGTCCCGAGCTGGAGCAGCCAGCTGGTGACAGAGGTAACGGGCCGGGCAGCAGCAGGCTGAAGGCAGCAGCAGCATCTCGGTGCTGGGGGCAATGGCTCGGGGGAGCCTTCCCTCCTCCCCGCAGACCTCTTTTGGCTGGCTGTGTCTATCTCCTTGTCCAAGTGCCACGAACAATGTATCTTCTGTATACTGAGCATCAGCTATCTTGGCAGGGGACCTTCACAGCGGTGGTTCAGTTTCAAAGATGATGAATGTCCACTGTAAAAATTCAGTTTCCTTCTGGCTGTTGACTGAGATGGGTGTTGGTAAGAGTGTTGGGAGAGAAAGCCTTCCATCCCTAAGTGCTCATAAACATCAGAAATGTATGCAAAGAGATGAATTTCCCTCATTCCTATTTCTTTTGCACCCACGAAATGGTGGTATACAGCGAGAGGTTTGGGTGAGCAGCGCGTGCAGAGCCTGGCTGGGGAGCAGCTGATGGACTCGCTGCGATGGCCGCGCCGACCCAGCGGTGCCGGCAGTGCCAGCACATCTGGGCAGAGGTGAGTTCCACTACAGCCACCACTGCACAAGGACTGCTGCTCTGCTGGGACGTTTCCAGCCGGGGATCAGGAGCCCCGTGCACAGCTCCCTGTGTTCCCTGCGTGGGTGCGTGGGCACTGCCAGTCCCCTGCCCGTGCGAGGTGGGGATGGGCTCTCTGGAACCTGCCAGCAGTGCAATGGGGCATCACATGGAGCCTTACACGAAGAATGTTGTTAGGCACTGTGTAGGAAGCATGGCTGCCGTGTTTTTTATGTAAATTAGTCCAGAATAAATTGCCACACCTATAAAAGCCAGCAGCTGCAGACAGCCCTCAGGTCGGGCTGATGCTTGCACCGTGGTCGGTGCCTGCGAGCATCGCTGCACACAGCCGGGCCCGGTGGGTGCACACAGCGCGTGCTGCCTGCTGGCTCCAGGCAGCCGTCCTGCAAAGTGCCTGCTGGATGGCATCTCCAAACATGTCAGAAGCAAAGTCACTGGACTCAGCAAAGAGCAGCAACACCAGAGCTCCAAGTTTGCAGATCGCACAGCGGTATCATTTGCTCATTTGAAGGAAGTGACCTTTAACTCTGCCTTTGCCTTATGAGGCAATTTTCATTCCAAGAGCACTTGTGTTAGTGCAGCTGTAAATCAGCAGACTGAAAGCAGGGGACACTTTGCCTGTGTATGTGTTCCCCAAAGCGTGGGGTCTCGCTGTTAGCCCCCAGGCCAGGATCACCCAGCGGGAGCTGCCAGCCCGTGGGCTCGGTACCGGGGCCGTGCTGCACCTGCTGCCAGGGGCACCTCCCGCTGGTGGCTGCGGGCTGGGCCCTGGGGAGACGTGGGGGGGGGTCACTGCCCCTGGAGGTGTCCAGGAACCGAGGTGATGTGGCCAAGAGATGTTCAGGAACCACCGGGGACCTGGCTCAGTGGGCACGGTGGGGATGGGTTGGTGGCTGGGCTTAGTGATCTTAGAGGTGTTTTCCAACCTTAGTGGGTCTGTGGTTCTATGGCTCTATGGTTCAGGCTGTCCCAAGCAGCTGTGGGGAGCTGTGTCCGTCCCACATCACACCAGGGCCTTGGGCAGGGGAGCAGGGACAAGACGGGCTGTAGGCCCAGGGTTCAGCTGGGTCAGATCCAGACACATCTCACTGTGCCTGCAGCAGCCGGAGGAGGAATTTGGGACACAGAAGCGCTTGGCAGTGGCTGTAGCAGGGGGGACAGCCACTGTTGTGCCTTGGCTGCTCCGGCACGCTACCATCTCTCTCTTCCCTGCAGCCCCAGAGGTTGCACAGATCCCTGCAGAGGAGGTGAGCACCGGGCTCCAGGGCTGCGGAGGCTCCCGGGAGCTGCAGAGCTGCAGGCTGCCAGCAGCACCTGGGTAGGAGAGCACGAGGCGGTGGGACGGGGCCGGGCTGTGCCGGGCCGGGTGGTGTCAGCGGGATGGCAGCACTTCCTCTGGAGCAGGGAGCGGGCAGGCAGCACGGCTGCTCTCAGCGGGTCACGCTGCGACGTCGGTGACACTGCTCGAGGAGCTGTGCTGCCGGCCGGGCTGGGAGCACTGAGCCTCCCGCCCTCCCCCTCTTTGTTTGTAGCATGGACGGATTCCTCGTCCGGTTCACCCCACAGAACGCCTGTACGGGAATTTGCACGGCCTCTGGATGAACCAAATGGGAAAGCAAAGCAGCTGCAAAAACAAAAACCTACACCCCCATCCCAACAAAAAAACGATCTCCCGGCCAGACCTGTCCCTCAGCCCGGCCCATGCGCTCCAGCAACCGCCACGGCGTGGGGACAGCCCGGGGCTGCACCTGGAAGCAATTTTCACTCCACCTCGGGTTTTTTCTTCCTTCCTTTCTTCCTTTTTTGTTTGGTTTCACTGTGAGGTGCCCCGGCTGCTGTGCCAGCATGGAGCAAGGATGAGGTGTGGGCACGGCCGGGGGGAGCAGGGCGGTGGGGGCCGACCCCGCTGCCAGCAGCAACGCCTTTGGAACATGGGTGCAGCCCCCAGGTGAAATGCTTTCCTTCTGCTGATGCCAAATAGTTTCTTTTTGCTATTCTCCAAATATTTATGTCTCTGCAGAAGACATAAACATTTCAACAGTGGCCTCTTCAGCACTCGCTTCCAGCACTGAAGGTGCAGTCGCTGCGTTCCAGGGCCCCAGACCTCCACGCTGGGACGGAATCGCACGGAGGCACGCGGCCCCGCAGCCTGGGGAGCAAACAGGGACGTGAGGGGCGGTGGTGGCGGGGAGCACCACGCTGCTGTGGGTTTGTGCATCTGCCATTGGCGTTCCCCTTATTTCTCTTTGTCCCGTGTTTTTCCTCTTTCACAGAATGACCGAATCAGGGAGCGGTTGGGTTGGGAGGGCCCCAGAGCCCCCCGCCATGGGCTGGGCTGCCAGAAGGCAGAAGGCCCCATCCGTGTTACCTTCCAGCAAAGCCTTCCTCTTGCATTTTCAGAGCTTAGTGGATGGCTTGTACGTGGCAGATAACATCTAAATAGTGCACTCCCAAAAAAGTTTGCCATTTTCTCCATGTTCATGAATATTTCAGGAACTCGTGCTGAGAGGTTTCAGTGCATTCCAGGACAATGATTTCAGATTTCTGTTTTGCCCAAAGAGGAAACGTGGCCTATTGTGACCCATCCTTCCCAGTTTGCATTATTCTGCTAAACAGGGTTTGTGACAGCTACAGGATCAGATGGCCTGAAAATATACAGCCTTTGTATGCAGGCTGGGGGAGAACGTGTTCTTACAGCTTCCCCTGGGTTTCTCCATCCTTGCCCTTGGCATGAGATGGGCTCCGCACACGGCTGCGGTGAGAGCAGAGCTCTCTGCAGGGTCTCATTCCTTCCCTAAAGCCATGAGCAGCGCTGGAGCTAGGGAGCTGAGTTTACTCTCCTCGCCCTTCCATCTCGTTGTTTTCCATCACTTGAATGGGTAAATGCACTTGGATAAAATCAGATAAAATCAGTCTTTTCCAGCTGAAACGTCTGTGTTTCTACTATAAAACCAGTGCAGCAATTTGTGTGAGTACATGCTACAGCGTTTGGTAGACATGAGTTTAATCACGGTACCAATCAGCTTTCAGTATTGGCATTGTCACTGGGTTAGTAGCGTGCTTCCTTTGCTTGTGCTGATGCATTTTAGTGCACCAGAAAAGCCCCTAGAAATAACGCTGTAGAACAAATACATGTGCTCCCTGCCGGGTGTGTGTTCTCAGAAAGGGAATGAGCTCCTAAATAAAACCTGAAACCCATGTCAGAGTCTAGGAAATGTGGTTATACCGATTGCTTCTACTTTAAAGAAGTGCCTGGCAGCAAACTGTGGGAATTATTCTAAATTTAAAAAAAAAAAAAAAGGAAAGAAAAGAAAAAAGGAAAAGAAAAAGGAAAAAAGAGGAAAAGACAACACGAGAGAAGCCAGATCTGGGCCGTTCCATCTTGCAGCCAGAGCAGAGAGCTCCAGGAATGCTGACGGACAGGCCCTGGCTGCTCGGTGTAACACGATGCTGCCTTCCAGCTGCCTCGGGGCGGGGGNGGGTGGGCCAGGAAACACCCGGAACCCCGAGCTGCAAACCGGGCACGAGGGGCGGCCATTTCAGCAACATCGCGGCCGGGAGCAGGGGGACAGAGGGGAGCAGGGGGGCACAGGGGAGCAGGGGGGCCAAGGAGACCGCTGGGCTGGGTAACAGCTCTGACTGCTGTGCATGGACATGAATCACTGCATTATGACTGGAGGCCACAGACTTTTAATTGATCTTTCCTTGCCAGCTGTATCTTTCATCAGCTGCCTTAGAGTCTGAGTAGAGTGAGGATAGCGAGGTCCGGCAGCACGAGCTCCTTTGGCCCCTTTGCCTCCGGGCACGTTGGGTGTTGCAGTTTCCCGGCTGAGCTGGGTGGAGCTGGGGCAGCTGGTGGCACAGGGACAGCGGCCCAGCTCTGGCTGTGCCCCGTGCCCAGGACCCAGAGGTAGCTCCGGGGTTGGTGTGAGGCACGGTGCTGCAGGCCGTGCCTCCCTGCCCGGCTCCCCTCCCGCACCCCAGCAGGGCTGGGAGCTGCGCGCCAGCCGGCCCCGTTCGCTGCCCCGGGAGCGATGGGATGGGCACAGGCAGGGCAGGAGCTGGGGCAGCCGAGGAGCAGGGGTTGCCGGGCTGGGACGTGGGGCTGCAGGGCTGGGAGCCCCGAGGAGCACTGCTGTGCTCAGCCCACCGCTCCCCTGCTGCAGCCAGAGCTGCGCCGGGGCTCCCGCGGAGGACGGAATTAAGAAGGAAAGTGTTCTTCTTTCTAAGCATTTCCCCGTCGAATAGACACACTTATATTTCAAGAGGGCAAAAAACCCATCTTACTCTAATTCAGTCCCTACTCTGGAGCAGCTTGTCTTGATTACATTGTACTAAATTACTCATCTTGAGTATATGATTCTCTTTCTTTTCTCTGCCAAGAGCAAAAATATGAGATTATTTGGCAAGAGGAATGTGTATCTAAAATGTCAAATTACAGCTCATAACTATTACGGGGTAGTTTTGGCGATAGCGTTGTGGCAGCTCCAGAACAGATGTCTCTTTCGAGGAGATCTCCGGCACCGGGACGTGCTCTGGGGTCCCTTGCAGGCGCTGTTTGGGGGACTCAGGGACCCGGCTGGGCGGCTGTACTGGTTCCATGTAAATTTCCAGCTTCTCAAGAATTCCGAGTTTTCAGATTGCATTGACTGATAATTATCTGTGTACACAGAACGCAAACAAGGACGACTGCAGATCTTTTGTTTGTTTTTTTGGGGCATTTTTTTGCAATAACCAACATAGGCAAGCTATGTAACTCTCTTATCTGTCAGAGGAACAAAATGGTTACACCACTTCCTACTTTTCTGTCTAGTGTCACGGTACTGTTGCCAACTGCAACTTGATTAAATCTCTCTTGATTCCATCCTGCTAATTAACCGACAGCGTCAGCTTTGAGCAGAGCCGGGGTGCAGCGTGTTCCTGGGAGCTGCAGCTCCAGGGCAGCGCCCGTCCCCGCGTGCCCAGCAGATGCAGAGCAGCTGTTCACCTCCCACGGGGCTGTGGAGAAGGCTTTGGTTTCAGCTCGGTCACATCTGCTGGTTTGGTCCTCGGTGCTGAGCTGGGAATGGGCCGGGTTTATGGGAATGTAAAGGTTTAACAGGGAAATGGCAAGAGGCGGTCAAAAAAACCTCTGGAATTCGTTCTTTGTGTTCTGAACGCTGGTAACGGCAATGGAAGCATGGAGACTTGAGCACGAGCAGCCATCGCTCAGCTGGTGGCAGGAGCTGGCTGCTGTTAGCCTTCTTGTCCTGTGGCAGCGTTCTGGGCATCACTTTCTAACACTGAAGTGTTCGTATCTATTAGGAAATAATGTTCTCTGCTTGTTCTTGAGGAGGACAAACCTGGGAAGGCCACCCCCAGGCTGCGGGCATGCCCAAAGCCCCCCGGCTGCCCCTGCAGCCCCTGGGCCATGGCCCTCAGTGCCACATCCCCAGGGCCTGCAGCCAGGCACAGCAGGCAACAGGCCGGCCCCTCCTGCTGTTCCTGTCCTGGGGGCTGTCAGATCTGTGCGCTGTGGGACAGAAGGCAGGAAAGCAAACAGTGCGCCTCGGGCCTGCAGGAGTCTGGTGCTTGCTGGGACCCTCTGTGACCCCCGGGTATTCATGGAACCACAGCATCACGGAGCCCTTTGAGTCGGGAGGGGCCTGTGCAGGCCCTCTGGCCCCGCTCCCTGCAGGGCACAGGGACACCCCCCCTCCATCGGGTGCTGACAAGTCTGGGCTCGGTGGGGAGGCTCAGCACAGGGCAGGGGGCCCTGTGAGCCCAGCGAGTGCCGCGGGAGCCGTGGCAGCGGGGTGATGCCAAGGAGAAGGCCTGCTCAGAGAGCACGGAGAGCACAGGGCAGCACAGAGCCCGGCCTGGGTCTGCCTGGGGCTGGGGAGGGGCGGCCCGTGGAGGGCAGTGGGTGGCCGAACACAGCCCTGGCGGGTGGGGAGTGGTTCGCTGCAAACCTGCCCGCACAGAATCGCACTCATCAAAAACATCGGTGATGCCATTGAGCTGGTGCATGGCATCCAGACCGTGTCCAGCCCCGCGTCCAGGGACCTGCAGGTGTGGCTTCGGAGCTGCCTGCAGCAGGGGTTGGAGCCAGGCAACCTTTAAGGCCCCTTCCAACCCAGCGTTCTGTGATTCTGTGATTTTGGAGAGGTGGTGAGGGGGAGGTGGGGGGGCTTTGCACGAGAGCAGTGTTTTTGTACCCCGATCACCGCTTAAATAGAAGGACCCGAGCAGAGCTGTGCTTGCTGCCAGGGGATGGCTGTGCCAGGGCAGAGCTCTGGGCGGGGGAGCCTGGACAGCCAGGGCAGCGGTGATGGATCTGCCCCGGGCTGCTCAGCCGTCCCCTGGCAGCAGGGGCTCCTGCTGGTGGGATTAACGGGCCAGAGCCGCCTTGGCAGGAGCAGAACACACAGAAACACGCAGAAAATTCAGGCTCTCCGCAGTTCTGCTTTTGATGGCTTGAGCCTTTTAACCACATGGAAACTGCAAAGACTATAAATAAAATCTAAAAATCCAGTTTAAACAATCTTTAATGAAATATAAATTATTTTAATGCACTGTTATTGGCCCCTCCTTCAGGATATCACAAGTCTGCACATTGGGTCCGACACGCTGGAATGTGTTCTCCGTTGAACCACGAGCTGTTCTCTCTTCTGTGCCGACTGGAAACCCTGCTGTCCCCCCTGAAGCTCCGTTTGATGCATTTCAGACATCGCATTATGCGGGGAAGGCTTTGTCATCCGACTGAGAGCAGAACACAGAAAAGCATCGGGAGCGTTATCTGGGACGCTGCCCTCTGAGCGTTTTCCAAATCCCGGTCCACACCCGTGAATAATGAACGGCTCTGCTGGTGCGGCTGCTTGCAGGGGCCGGCAGCCATGGGAGGGAGCGCAGGGCAGAGATGCTGAGCAGGGAGAGCTGCAGTGAGGATGCTGCCAGCACCCAGTGCTGCTCTGTGCAGTGCCCCAGCACCCAGTGCTGCTGGGTGCAGTGCCCCAGCACCCAGTGCTGCTCCGTGCAGTGCCCCAGCACCCAGTGCTGCTGTGTGCAGTGCCCCAGCACCCAGTGCTGCTCCGTGCAGGGCCCCAGCACCCAGTGCTGCTGTGTGCAGAGCCCCAGCACCCAGTGCTGCTCCGTGCAGGGCCCCAGCACCCAGTGCTGCTCCGTGCAGTGCCCCAGCACCCAGTGCTGCTGTGTGCAGTGCCCCAGCACCCAGTGCTGCTGTGTGCAGTGCCCCAGCACCCAGTGCTGCTCTGTGCAGGGCCCCAGCACCCAGTGCTGCTCCGTGCAGGGCCCCAGCACCCAGTGCTGCTGTGTGCAGTGCCCCAGCACCCAGTGCTGCTGTGTGCAGTGCCCCAGCACCCAGTGCTGCTGTGTGCAGTGCCCCAGCACCCAGTGTTGCTCCGTGCAGAGCCCCAGCACCCAGTGCTGCTCCGTGCAGGGCCCCAGCACCCAGCATGCACCTTAGCACAGATCTTCTGTTCTCAAGCACCTGTATTTGCTTCCAGCCTGCAACCATGGTTGCTTTGTGAATGTTGTGTTCTGTCTGTTTGTGCTGTGTTGTCATCAAAGCAGTTGTGCCAGGAGCCCATGGCTCCTGCAGGGATGGAGCTTTGGGCTGTGCATGGCAAGGGCTGAGGAGCAGCGTGGGAGCTCAGATCTGGTGGGCGGGGTGGCATTTAAGTAAAAGGTGCCATTAACAAACAAACAAATAAACAACAACAACAACAAAACCCACCTTGCTCTGTGATCTGGAGCTAGAAACAGTGGCAGGGCTCAATTTACTGCCTTAAGAGAAATGGAGCTTAGAAACCGAGCCCACCCCCAGTGGCCTGGTGCTCATGTGCAGGCATTAACTAAGCAGCAGCGTTCCTTTGCGTGTCTGATGCAGGGGCACAGGCAGGGAGTGCAGCACGGCCACTGCGGCAGGGCTGCCCCGTGTCTGTAAACCTGGGACGTGGATCACAGAGCCACTGAGGCTGGAGAAGCCCCCTGAGATCCCCCAGCCCACCCCCAGCCACCCTCCCTTGCCCATGGAGCTGTGGCCCTCAGTGCCCCGTCCCCAGGGCTCTGTGTACCCTGCAGATGCGCTCTGCAGGCATCGCCCTGCGCATGGCCCCCTCCCTGCAGGTCAGGGGACAGCAGGGACGTTCCAGGATGAAAGATACATCTGTAATGTAGCTGATAAAACAAGCTTCTGGAAATTTATAATTGCGTTTGCTGTTTGCCTGAATTTTTAATGTGGCTTTCTTGCTCATCCTCAATATAAAATGTATCATAAAGAGAAAAGCTTCCTTTGAGGAAATAGCGATTTAATTTTTCAAGCATTTATCAGTAAAGCATGTTCCTGAAGGTTAATTCCCGTTTGGTGCTGAGCAGAGCTGCAGACAGAGCACTGCACGCCGTGCGTTTGGTCCTGACCGCAATGCGATGGGGCACAGACCTCTGCCCGCTCCCTGCCACAAATCCCCCCCAGCGCTTCCTGTCCTGATGGATGTTGCCCCGAGTGTTGTAGTCAAGTCATCACAAGCCGGGGGGTTGGAATGGGATTTCTGTACAAAGATAAAGTTTTCCTCCCCATCTGTGCACTGCAAATCACACAAAACGCCCTTTTCCTGTTCTGTGACATTTTTCCATGCCATCAGCACTGGTAACACGAAGAACACAGCGTTATCTGCGTGGGAAGGGAGGAGCAGTGGGAAGCAGGCGGTGTTTCCAAGCACTGTTAATCCCCCCCCGCCCAGCAGAAGCCCCGCACTGCTTGTTTCTGGGCGTCACCTGGAGATGTGCCAGATGTGCCCCGGGACACCCCAGGCTGCGGCCCTGGCCCGAAGGCACAGCCCAGCTGCAAGGAGCAGGGAGCCAGGGGCAGCTCCCAGCCGTCCCCATGGAGCGGAGGGCACACGGCGGGCACCAGCAGGGCTGGGGCTGCGTGAGGGGACAAAACTCAATCTGCTTTTTGTCCGTTGCTACCTGGCATTGTACACATGGGGCCAGCCCAGTGCTGGGCTGCCGGGCTGCTCCTGGTGTTTACAAATATTGTAAAGCTGAAGTGAAGCAGCTCGGTACAAAGCTCTGCAGCAACCTACGTCCAAATTGGTTTGGTGGGAGCGCTGGGTGTGGGGCTTTTCTCTGACCCTTCTGAAGACGGCAGTTATCACCATGGTTGTGCCATTTGACCATGGACGTTCCTCCACGGAGCCCATGCGCTGCGTGTGCAGTGCATATCCTCTGCTGCTGTGTTTGGAGCACAGCCCTCCTTCGTCGTGTGGCAGGAGAGGCCCCGTTCGCAGCGGGGTTTGCTCTGTGCCCCCTCTGTGCTTGTGTCTAAAGCCCGATGGGATTCACACCTCCAGGTGTTGTGGGATTAGAGAGGTAGGAACGTGGTGGGCATATCCAGTGCCTTAAATTCAAAGTGCTGCTTCCAGTGTTGCTGTCAGTTTGCTTTTTCCACTAAGGATGTTTTTATCATGGCAGGGTCTTAGCAATACCTCTTACATTTTAGCTTGAGGTATTTGGTATTTTAAGTCTTTGTCCTGGCAAAGAGCCCCCGACCGGCTTTGATGTTGCGAGCACATCTGCGTGAACGATGCTCATAATGGGCACGAAGGGCCTGGGTGCATTAAGGGCTATTTTTAAAAATGAAGTCATAACTGTAGTGTAAAAGTAAAGCCGAAAATAAACTAAAATAAAAAGTTAAACTTGCAATATTCCAGAAGGCTGAACTGTCCCACAAAATGCCTAAACTTGTCCCAAACACCTCCCCTCCAGCTTTGATTATTAGCCTGATGGTCGGGGGAGAATTCGCTAGCTCTGCAAACCAAGAAAAGATTGCATGAGTGGAGAGCAGCAGCAGCACGGCAGCTTGATGTCATTCAGTTGTTCGGGGCCAACTTTGGACACCACAGACATCGTGCTGGAAAACCAGCACAGCCGTGTGGGGACGGCTCCTGCAGTCCTGTTCAATTGGGTTCAGCTGTATCCTGGACTCAGCAGTGTCACATTGCATTACATCACCCAAATGCCCCATTGTGCTGCTGGTTGGCCTCCGGCACCCGCGTGGTGCCCTGGGCAGGGGCTGGGTAACGGCTCCCGCAGCCTCTCCTTGTGAGTCAGACCCTGCACTCTGCTTCTGTCCCATGCCCCAAACACTGAGACCCGTTTTCACGGCCATGAGCATTTGCTGTCGCTGTCCCCTGCCTCTCGCACCGCACAGTGGCCGCGGTGCTGGGCAATGCGGGGCAGCACCCAGCTCTCTGCATCCCACCCAGGGCGCTGGGAGCCCCGCGGGCCGGGCCGGGCAGCTGCCAGCACTGCATGGTGCTGCTGGCTGCCATCACTGGGGATTGTTTTTTCCATCTTTCTTCTTCATTATTTTTTTTTGTTATTATTTGCTTCAGATTACTGCTTGCACGCCTAAATACCTGACCCATCTTTCATTTCACATGGGGATGTGGCCCTGAGGGCCACGGCTCAGTGGGCACAGTGGGGTGGGCTGGGGGTGGGCTTGGGGATCTCAGAGAGCTTTTCCAGCCTCAGTGGTTCTGTGATTCCTGTCCATATTTTGTCACCAGTTGTTTCCCTTTGTGGCACACTTGTCCTCAAGGACTGTTTCCAGCCACTCCCATAGCATCAGTCACACATATGTGGAACCACAGAACCACACAACATCCCAAACTGGAAGGGACCCACAGGGACCACCGAGCCCAGCTCCTGGCTCCGCACAGGACCACCCAGACCCAAACCCAATGGCTGAGCACACTATGGCATTCTCTGTTCTTCGCTGCAGGTCTGTGAGGGCGGCACCATGCAGACCCGTGTGCAGCACGAAGGCTGCAAACCAGAAGATGGGGAATGAGCTCATCCTGGGGCGTGCACAGGGACGTGCCTGGCCGAGGGGACACCCCCCACAGCGCAGCACAGCATCCCTGTCCCCACGTGCCCCCAATCCTCCCATAAAATTCGGAGCCAAACACAGGGCAGCCAAGCTGAGAGGATGCGCTGGTGGACACGGCGCTGGGAGGAGGTACAGCATGGCCTCGCAGACACGGGACATGAGAACGGGGAAATTTAACAGCGTGCTTGGGATGGACGGGTGGGTGCTCACAGACAGCGAGGGGTATGTGCCGCAGCATCGTGCCCAGCCGAGTGCCACAGAACCAGAGAACTGCAGAATCATCAAACTGTGCATTGTTGAATCGCATCATCACAGAATCATTTGAGTTGGAAGGGACCTGTCCAGGCCCTCTGGCCCCACTCCTGCAGTGCACAGGGACACCCACACTGCATCGGGTGCTCGGAGACCCCCAGCCCGACCTGGAGTGTCTGCAGGGATGGGC
>WBMW01001190.1:100777-137264 GCA_013396635.1 Penelope pileata | reverse complement strand
GCCCGGCCCGGCCCCGCCGCCACCATGGCCGGGGCGATCATCGAGAACATGAGCACCAGAAAGCTGTGCATCGTCGGCGGGATCCTGCTGGTGTTCCAAGTGATCGCCTTTCTGGTGGGAGGTCTGATCGGTGAGTGCCGGAGGTGCAAACTTTCCCCCCCGCTCCGCCGCCGCGTTGCCGGTGCTCGTTACAGTATCAGTGCCTCGCCTCCATGAGCTCATTACCCCGCATTGTCGCTAAGCAAACACAGCTCCGCGGGCCCCTTTGTGCGCATTTCCCTCTAGTGCCTGCAAGAAAAGAAGGGGCAGAGAAAAGTTTTTTTGGCCTGCTTTCAGCGTGCACTTAAAGAAAGAGGAAGGGGGAGAGCCTTCAGTATGGCGACTGGTGCGCGGGGACGCCTCGCATCGCGAACTTGGGGGTTTTCATTATCCCTTTCCCCCTTATTTGTTATTTTTTAACTCCCGTTGCCCTCTTTCCTTACCTCCCCATCTCCGGGCCGCGGGAGGAGGCAGCCTCCCCGCTTGCAGCGATGCAAGGCGGAAAGCGGTCGTTGTGCTAATAACGCCGGTAATAACAAAAGGCCGGGGGGAGGGGGGGCCGCCCCCAGAGCCGGCTGCCCGAGGCCCCCGGGGCGGGCGGGGGATGCAGCCCCGGCGGCGGCTTTGGTTTGTGCTGGGGAACGGAAGGGGAAAGATGGAGGAGAGCGGGGCTCTGGGGCAGTCCCGGGAATGGTTCGTCCGCGGAGCCCCGAGCTGTGCTCTGCAGAACGCTGCCTTGGCTGCTTGGGGGATCACGGCGTGTGCGGCCCCCCCGGGTCTGGGCTTCGGGATTCCCCCGCCCCGGGATTCCCCATCCTCCCTGCTCTGTCCCCAGCCCGTGGGGTTGGGCACCCCAAGTCGCGTTTCTCTGCACGTTACCCTGCAGCAGTGTGCTCCCCTTCTTGCCGGGGGGTGCAGCTGGGCTGCTCTTGCAGCGATCCTCATTTCAGAGATGGCTGCACCCGGCCTCAGAGAGTGGCTCATTGTTCTGCTGCTTTGCCTTCGTGTGCTCTGATCCTCGCTCTGTAAGAGCTGCAGAAATTCTGCTAAACCTAATTCTCAGGAACTTTGTTTCCCTCCTTCTCCTGCCTGTATCCCCCACCCCAGTCACAAAGCAGCCTGTGGCAGCCATCGTGCTGCAGCCTGGGATTCCTGGTGCTGGGGGCCTGACCCCACGGAGTACCGCCGGGATCGCCTTTTTCCTCCCTTGCTTTCAGAGGAGCCGGCTCAGCTGCCGCTTGCTGAGCCCGGTGCTGATTCATTGGAGGCAGTTTCTCAGCCCCCGTTGAGCACAGCTTCCCTGCACAGTGTTCGTAGGGGTAGCTTTATCCTGAAGCGTTTTGCTGGCGGCTCTCTAAGTTTATAAAAATCAGTTGTGTATACAAAAGGAATGCATTGGAAGCTCTCCTTCTGCTTTCATCTGGGGGCAGGTGTGAGGAACAAACAGACGTATTTGTGTTTAGGATTGTAGGGACTAAACAGACCATTTCCTTTCATCTTGAAATCCCTTCAGACCTGAACAGAGCTCGGATCCTGTTCCTTCCCCTGTCTGCCATGTGTCTCCTGGTTCAGGGTCTGGCCCGGCGCTGGGCTCTGGGAGCTGCAGGCAGCCCGTGCTCAATGCCCCATGCAGACCCAGCAGGTCCTGGGGGTTGCTACAGGCAGACCTCCTTCTGTTGCTGGTAAGCCCCGCTTCTGGACTTCGGGCAGGTCAAACTTTGCTCATCCATCACCCAGACTGGAATGGGCAAGAGGTGGTTCCGTGGCCATCCTGAGACATGGAGGAGGGTGCTCGGGCAGGCTGCTGCCAGCTGGAGCAGGGCTGTGAGTAATGCTGAGTAGTCCTGCACGGGGGGCCGAGGTGCCACTGAAATAGTGACCTGGTCTGGTTTGATCCAGCGCGCCGAGAATCCAGTTATTTTAGTTTGTTCAGGTCTAGACAAACCAAAATATGTACACAACGGGAGCGCAGCTACAAAGCTACCCGGCTGTTCCTCTAGCAGGGAGTTAGGTCATGTTTCAAAACAATGACTAAGTGCTCTATTTTAACAGATTATTTTGCAAGTTGAAAATACACAAATGCAGCACATTGGTACCTGATACAGCAAGAAAACTCCATTCTTCTGGACTTGTGTTTTCTGCCAGTGCTGGTTCTTGATCTGCTTTGTGAACAGCAGCTGTATGGATGTGAGTTCTAACAAGGCTTGCACGTCTCCACCAGCTCTTGTGCTCAGGTGCAGGAGTTCTGCCAGCACCCCGTGGGTTTTTACTTAGGAATGTATATTGGCAAAACATGGGCTGAAGGCGCACTGGAGCCGTTGCTTATGGAGTGGAGCTCCTGTGGCCCCTCAGGGAGCTTCACAAAGCTGAGGAGTGAGGAGCACCCGACAGGGTGATGTTGTTGGGCTGTTTCCTTGCTGCTGTGCTGCAGGGAGCTGCTGGCCCCAGCGCTGGGGCTGTCCCTGCTGCGCGGCACCCGGCCCTGCGGGGCTCTGCTCTCTGCTCCGCAGCGACCCTCATGCTTGGAAGCCCGGCTTCTGGGCCTTACCTCTGAGTTAGGCTGCAGCTGTGCTTGGTAAAACATGATGCAAAAATCATCATAAAACCTTGTCCTTGCTATCCTGGTGTACGCAATAGTGTGTTTATGTTGTAGGAGGACAGGATCGAGCGGGAATGCTTCCTGTTACCATTCTCACACACATTAACGTCTGTAGGAAGTTGGGCTAAGCCCGATTCACATTCGGCATTCCCAGGAGCCTCCTGTGCTAAGCACAGGCCCACTTTGCCTGTTGGCCTCCAGGCTGTGCTCAGTGTGAGGATGGACAGGCAGACCCACGGACGGACCCAGTGACTGGCAGACCCAGTGACAGACAGACCTCCTGCTGCTCCAGCACCGCTCCGGTGCCTCTGAAGGCTGTGACCAGGGCACCTCAATAGCAGTTGCAAAAGGTGGGCAGGGACACCCTTGTCCTTGCTGTGTGCTGGCCTGTGCTAGGATTTCATTTATGCATCTATTTTCTTTGTGGAAATCTGATGTGGTGTAGTATGGGCTCAGTATCTTTCTGCTTCCTTTGAACCAAAGCTTTAGATTACAAACCATCTTCCCCTGTGTGCCATGTGGGAAGCTGTTGGTGCCCTTGTATCCAGGATCTTTTTCATGTGCACGCTGTTGTCTGCTTCAAAGACAAGAGGACCCGGCTGCTCACCTCCTGGGTTCCTGCTCACAGCAGGAGCTCTGCTGCTCGGAGCCCCGGGCTCTCCTGGCAGCGGTGCTGCTTGTCCCGTTGCAGTGCTCCGTACCCCGCTGTGCTGCGGGCTGCTCCCGGCCCCACGGATGCCGAGCAGACGTTCAAATACTGCATGAGCTACTGGGCTAACAGCTGGGGCACAAAGTCCCCCCCCCCCCTTCCCTATCCAACCCCTCCTCGCACATCTGCTCAATAACGTGCTTTGGGGCTGCTCCTCCCAGGACGAGCAGGGTTCCTCGCCTCCAGCTCCAGCGAGCTGGCTTTGAACTAGAGAGGGCTTTTCTGTGCTGCCACACGCGGTGACTCCCGCAGCCCCGCAGCTGGCTGTGCGTCTTGCAGGTGTGACGGGCTGGGCAAGCAGAGGTGTTTATTTCTGCACTGGGGCGAGGGGGACACATTTGGGAGCGAGCAGGTCTGCTGTTCCCTTGGCTTGCTTTAAGGTTGAAAAAACAGAATTGTTTTGACTGGAGCAAATAAAACTCCTGCTCGTGTGTCTCGCCCAGAGAGATAATGAGTCATGAGTGCAAATGGCTGAGCAGCTATCAACAATCCCCACTCATTATCTAAATGTCTGGTTTGGCTCCTGGGCAGTGAGTTTCCAGGATTTAATTTCTTTTCCTGGGATTTCATTACCTTCCTGGGGCTGATGTGGCTGCGATGCCCCGGGGGGAAGGGGAGGCCTCAAGCCCTGCTCAGGCCTCGGGTCCCAGCCTCCCCCCAGCCTCAGGCCCATGCATCCCTCAGACCCCCCCGGCTCTCGGCCCCAGGCCCTGGCCTCCCCCAGCCTCAGGCCCGGGCCTCCCCGTCGGCACAGCCTGCGCCGTGGCCATGAATGCCAATGGCATCCCCCGTGCCGCGCATTCCTCCAGTGCTGCGGCCTTGGCAGGGGCTCTGGGAGCCGGCGGAGAGCCGACGTGAAAGGTCGTGCTGCCTGGCTCGGGGCTGCTCCATTCTTCTTTTGGGGAGCTGTAACTGTAGCAGAATGGACAAATGTGCCAGGAATTGGCAGTTCCCAGGCAGGAACTGTGCTTGGGGCTTTGAGGAGCGGGCAGTCAGGACTGCAAATCCTCGGATTTTTTTTGTTGTTGTTGTTTTTTTTTAATCCTGTTCTTCTCACAGTTTTGCATCCCTTTCAAACTGCAGCTCATTGAGGAGAGCTGCACCAGAGAAATGCTGTGCCCACAGCTTATGCCAAGCAGGAGCTGCTCGTGCACCTCCTTGTTGCATCCTGACTACCTGGGTTTGTTTCCAGATGCGATCTGAGCGTGGGCCAGGCAGTGGGCCGCCTGCCTCTGCGCTTGGCGAGGGGTGGGGACGTAGCAAGAGCCCTTCCTGCGGCACGGAGCGTTCCTGGTGCTTGGAGTGCAGGCCCTGCCCTGCAGGTGCCCCAGGAGCCCCGTGACGGAGCAGAGTGCATGGCACCCCGTGCCAGCTCCAGCGCTGGGATGTCACCGTGGGGACAGTGTGTGGCGTCCAGGCGGTGGTGGCGCCGGCATGGGGACACTGCAGCTCCAGTGGGTGATGCCGGGTCACTGTGACTGTTCTAGGGCTGTTCCCAGGGACTTCTCTTAGTGGATGCAGCAGGGAATTCATTGGGTCCTGGCTGCAAACTGGCAAAGGAGGACATGGAGGGGGATCAAACTGTCTCTAGCAATTCATAACTCAGTTCTTATCTAGTAAATACAATCTCTGGACATTTGCACTTAGGGATTTCATACCCCTAGTGTTTGCTTCGTTTGTGTTTGTCCCCGCTGCTGCGTACAGATAGGGCTCACAGAGGTCTCCCTTCCCTCCTGACACGCTTGCTCACTGCAGCCCTGTGAGGCTTTCCAGCTCTGACCCGCTGGGGCTGAGGGAGGGACTCCTGGCCGATGCCCGCAGCTCCATCCCGCAGCACTCAGGCACTGCCCCATGGCCGCGGCTGTTCCGGGGTCCCAGCCCCGCAGCGGGATCCTGGCTGCACTTGGCTTTCTAAAGGCTCCTGGCACAGCCGCTGCTGCGGCTCTGTGAGAATCGGCTCGAGGCTCTGCTGCACCAGTGGCTTTTTCCTGTGAGAAAATGCAAAAATCCTGGATGCAGGATGTGGGCAGGGGTTGGGAATCCCACAGGCAGGCTGCACTCGAGCTGCACAGCGTGCAGGGGCAGATCTGCTGGGGAAGGCAGAGCAAGCAGGGCTGCCTCTGGCAACTCCGCTGCAACCGTGCACAGAGACCGTGCCCTTCCTGCAAACGTTCAGTTCCTCTTTACCAGGAGTGAAACTGCTTTTCCAGTTGTAAGCCTTATTTGTACTTTGACAGAAAAGCAATTATGCTTTCAGTAAAAGTAGAACAAAATACAATTAAATGTTGCAAAAAGGAAACACTTCTCATGAGGGGAATGGGCTTCCCCTGGGCAGTATAGTAGCTTAAGGGATGCTAGAAACCAACGGAATTTATAACTAAAGGTAAATCGGTGGGGAGTTAAGAACCCAATTTTGGGACAACAGTATTGAGATTTTTTTGCTTTAGAAATAAATTTAGATTATTTAAATGGATAGCAATTCTGTATATAAAATCTGCTGTTAGTTTTCACAAAGAAAAAAAGACTTTCATGTAGGCTTGCAAAACAGCAACTGCTGTCAAGCAGCAGGAATTGAAAGATTTCCTTAGCGGTCACTGCCATACACATCAAATTGGTAGCAGTAAGGTCAGCTAAAAGGGAGGCAGAGAAGAAAACTTCTGTGCTGCAATAAGCATATTCATAACTAGATATAACGTTATTCAGGTTCTCAGCGCTCTAGCTGGAAAGCCTCCGTCTGGATGATAAATTAGCTTGTTTATTCCTATCCCGCTGTTGGTTAGCGTAATGAAGCAGAAGCCCATTGTGTGTGCTCATTGGGCAGTGATGGCTCTGCACAGAAGGGGGTAATTGAGTAGAAAAGCAGAATGCTCCTGGTGCATGGGAGAAGTTAACACCACATGAGGTCAGTAGGATTCAAGCTTTAATCAATGTAGACACAATGCAATTGAGATTTTGTAAAGGGCTTGTTTATGGTGTGAGAGCAAGGGTCAGTGGTTAATTGGAAATGCTGTAGGTGCTGTAGATGAGAAGGTGCGAAATAGATAAGGGACAAGTATGCATGTGGGAGAAGAGTGGATGCTGTTGTGGTGCGCAGGCTGAGCACAGGGATGGGGAGGAAGGAAGGATCATTTCAGGAGTTATGGCAGGACCCTCACTGGATTCATCTGTAAGAGGCTGGCCATCGTTCTGCAGCGTGAGGCTTTGTTAGTGCACGTTTAAACAAAAGCCAGAGCTGAGGGTGGGGTTTTGTGTGAAGTGATTGTGCTTGTGTTGGCTGGGGAGTGGGCATTTCCTTGCCTTTCTTAGCAACCGAGCTGGGAGGGTTAAGTCTGAACTAAAACTTTTGCAAAACAAAAAAAAAATGGAGGGAAAACAAACAAACAAAAACCAAGCTGTTTGTTTCATGTCCTTGGCCTCCATGCTTTGCTCATGTTGAACCAAACTAAAGCTGTTTGTTCTGAGACCGCCATCGGCCTTCTTGAGAAGGACAGCAATAAGCCTGAGCCGCTCCCAGGCTCGGGGCCGTGCGTGAGGCACCTGCAGCCCACGTGTCCCTGCCCCTCGGGACGTGGCTGGTTCCAGCTCCGGGAGGCCCCAGCAGTGCTGTGACTGCTGGCCGTCTGCCTCAGCTCCGGCTCTGTGCACTCTACGGGAAGTGGAAGAATTTCAATTCCACTTGAGATGGAGGAGAAAAATCCTCAGTGTTTGGCGATGGGATGCTTGCCAGTGCTGACAAAATCCTGTGCTGAATCAGCTCGCAGGGTCTTTGGCTTCTCTGACCAGTGCTGCCAGTGGTTGTGGAGTCTGCTGAGGTGCCTCCTCCAGCTCTTCTCTGGAGGCTTTCTGTAACCTTGCCGTCAGAGTTCCAGACGAATCACAGCTCCTGATTCAACACCAGGCCCAGCGGTTTGGGGTCATTCAAAGCTGAAAGCAACCCAGCTTCTGATATCCTGCCTTGTGTTCCTTTTAGCTGCTGCTTTTTCCTGTGGACAGAGTTTGAGGAGAATTCATACGTTCAAGCCAGTGTATCACTGGTGATATGGTCTTTTATTATGAGAAGTGAGAAAAGTCTTGCTGAAAGCCTTTCTGGAGACTGTCTGCGAGAGTTCCGTCAGTCTGGAGTGAGTCTGGGTGAGACAGCAGCACGGAAGGTTCCTGAGCACTCCACCACTCCGCCTGGGATGCCTGTGTGCTGGCCCCAGCCCTGGAACGTGGGGAGTCCTTGGGGCTCCCGTGGGTCTCGGAGCCCCCAGAGGGCAGAGCCTGGCTGCCCCCCGCTCTGCAGCACATGGGCAGCTGGGAGCAGGGCTAACATCTCATCCCAGCCAGCAGGGTGGGAGCACGGGCTGGGCCTTATCCATAGTGTTACACAAAAACTGCCACTGAGCTATTTCTGGGCAGACGTAGGTCTCCTAATGCATCAGATGGAGCCACCTCGCAGCCCGCAGGCGGAGGGGCTGAAGGCAGCCCGCTTGGCACCGCCGCCGGGCTGCAATCCCTTGATGCTCGCTTTGTTTTGCATAGCACTTTGTAATGCTGTTAGTTGACTTGGCTGCAGCTTCCCAAAGCGTTTTTTTCCACTTGGTTCAACACTCACTTGAATTTAATGGGAATGGAGCCAGACAAGTAATGTAAGCCAAGTGCCGACGTTTGTTTGGTGCACGGCTCCCGACGAGGAGTATGCATAGGAATTGTCTCTTGCTCCTCAATGCTGTAACTTTGGCAGGGGAATGCTTGTGCTAGCATGCCAGGCCTTTAAAATCATAATCAGCCCGTGATGAAAACGTGCATTTATGGCTGTAATGAGCTGCATCAAAGCAGGAAACATGAGCCTTCCATGCAGAAATAACTATGTCTCTTAGTTCAGAAATGCCTACCTCTAAATCACACAGATCGTACAAAGTTAAAAAGCTCTGAGAGTTTGGCTGAATATCTGGCTTATTCCTCAGCAGCATTCTTCATGTTCGTTCACAGCTGAACATTTGGGCTCTGTTACCAGGCTCTGCATCCAACCATGATAGAAGAACGTTGTGCCGTGAGTTGCGTGTTAACGCGCTTGTGGTCTGTCACGAGAGCATCCTGTAATCCTGGGCCTGCAGTGAGGTGGTTGGGTTTTTAGGATGTTCAAATTCTTTATTTATAATTCTCTTTCTGCTGCTTCTTTCTGGCATCTCAAGGATCCCAGGGGTGCTGTGGTGCATTGGTTTGTTCCATGGCTGTCATTGGCGGCGTGACGTTGGTGTGCAGGGTGTCGTTACCTGCTGCAGGTGATCTTGGTGGGCTGGGGTCTGCCCAGGAAGCCCCAGGCCGTGTGTCAGAATGATGTCAGCGACAGCACAGTAACAGCATGGAAATAGTTCTGTGTGAGCCCAGAGGCCGGCCAGCTGATGGCAGACTGCACGTGGCCCCCAGGCCCCTTCCTCTGGAGATGCTGGCATCCAGTTGTCTGTTATTCTGCATGCTGCTCCTGCTTTAATTCGTGTTCCAATGCTCCTGGCTTGCATTAGAACACTTTTATGTGACTAAATTTGCGCTAATCTTTCTAACTTAACAATTAAGAAGACACCAAACCTGTCCCATCCTTTTCTGAAATGAAAACATAGTGCTGTTTCACCTGAAACTGGCATTACATAACTTTAATTTCGTCAAATTCTAATGAAAACAGAACTAAATTCTTTAACAGCTTGAGTGTTGTGCAGAATAGTGCTCGTTGTTGTGACAACGAGGGAGGAGGGCCCTGAGGGGCAGGAGAATTGTCACTGTGCTTCTCTGACCTGTGGCACCCCCTGGTCGCATGGGCTGCAGTCAGAGCTTGCCAGTTACACAATGCTGCAGGCAGCATTGAAATATTTATTTCCCAAATGATGACAGAAACAAAGCAGAACTGCCTTCACAAGAAGGCTTTGTGGGGCAGAGCTATGATAGAAATACATTTCAGTTTCTAAAAGCCTTTTCTTTTTCTTAGGGAGATTGGAAGGTGTTTCCTGCTGACATGCAGTGCTGAAGGACTGGCTGAAAGCTGAATGCATTCTTCTTCTGCTTTCATCCCTGTTTGCACTCTGCATTTCGAACCATTTCCTCCCTGATGTAAAGCCAGAGCAGGATGATCCCCCACGGCTCAGTTCTCTGATCTGGGCTGTTGTACATCACCCTGACACAGTGCAGATGGGCGCCCTGTGCCATGCATGCAGCCTCGAGCACCCTGCCTGCGCTGCTGGTGGGGCAGAGCAGGCTGGGCAGTGTTCTCTTCCTCTCCTTCTCTCCTGGTATCTCAAAGGACTGTGGCCAGGGTGAAAAAGTTGCAAATATTTATTTTTAGTAATTATCAGTTCATGCCTGGCTTACAGAAAGGAAGAAACACCTTCAAGGTTCTTCTTTCCAGTGAGCAGAAGTGGGTGAGCACGGATCTTGGGAGCACAGAGAGGGAGTGGTGCTGGGGCTGGGCTGGGTGCAGTGCTGCTGCTCCTCCCATTGCCATGGGTTCAGGTGAACTCGTGCCCCGTGCTTATCCTGGTCCCCCTGCAGCTGTGTGGCTGGAGTCACTGCAGTCTTTCCCTGCACTGCAGCTCCATGAGGCTTTGGAAGGGTTCGTCTGTCTGGCTTTGTGGCGGGGGGGTGTGCTTTGCAGATGGGCTTCCTGGAAGGGTGCATGCCCAGAGAACGGTGCCAGTGCCTTCCAGCCTGCTCCTGGTGTAACTGAGCAGTCTGAGGCTGACTTGGTGGATTCCCACTGCTCTGGCTAATTCTGATTTGATCCCACTACAAAGTCAGAAATATGTCTGCAGATGTAATAAACTTAATTGACTGCAGCGTTAAAGAGCTGCAAAGGAGAATCATTTGATGCATTTGTTTTGAATTGCCTTCAAATAGCTGAATGGGGAGCTGCGTGTTTTGGTGGGGGAAGCACTGCATGAGATGTTTAAAGATTCTCAAAGCGTGATTTTCTTTCGTTTACAGCTCCCAGCCCCACTACAGCTGTTGCTTACACGTCTGCGAAGTGCATTGATGTCAGGAAGAACCACCACAAGACCAAGTGGCTGATGCCCTGGGGACTCAAGCAGTGTGACAAGCTGAAGGACTTTGACGAGGCGGTCAGCAGGCAGATCGAGGCCAACGACATCGTCTTTGCCGTGCACATCCCTCTCCCCAACAAGGAGATGAGCCCCTGGTTCCAGTTCATGCTCTTCATCATGCAGCTGGACATCGCCTTCAAGATGGACAACGACCTGAGTAAGTCGCACCCTGCTCTTTGCTACACGCCAGCTGTGGGCTGAGTTCCCAGCATCTTTCTCCTCATGTTTTCTCCAGCACCATGTGGCAACTGCTGGGTGCCTGCATGAAGACATGTAAAATTACCTAGCATATCAGGCCCTACACTGGTTTAAATTCAGCAGTTTGCTTTCATAGCATACAGTCCTGGCATACATAGCATATACTTTCTTACAGTCTTTCAAGGCATATGCTTGCTTATAATTCTCCAAAGCAGTCCAAGTTGCTGAACGCACAGCACCAGTTTGAGCAGGTGACATCCCCATGGGGAGCTCTCTGCCTTCGGTCAGGTGCTGAGATGCATTTGTGCTTGGAATGGATTTGGTAAACGCAGATGGAAGATACTTCACCTTGAAGCTACAGTGGTCCAAATGGAATGGCAAAGCCATACAAATCTGGGAGCCATGGAAGAAGCTGTCTTACTGGGATTTACATGGGAGAAGATAAAATACACCAAAAAAACTACAAAAAATCTTTGCAGTGAAGAGAGGAGCAGCAAGGGCAGTCTGCTCTGCCCCTTAGGACAGAACAGCTGTAGGTGTGTTCGTGTTCTGAAGTGTTGTGGAAAGTCTGAACAAGGGCAGCCTAACAGCAAACAGTTCTGCTCTCTCTCAGGCAGGTCTGAACCTGGGCTGGGGCAGCTGTTGGGCCATGTGGCACATCCTCAGTAAGAGACCTCAGAAGTGAGGCTTTCCTGGACGTGCACACATTCCTAACCTGTGATTATCTCTAACATGTACAGAGCAGCTCTGTGACCATCTCAGCTTCTCAGGCTTCACCGGGCTGCTCCTTCTGAGGCTCTCCCACTGGAGCCACTGAGCTGGAATGAGCACCTGGCTGAGCACCTGGGGGCAGCTCCTAAAATGCTAAACAAGCTTCTGACAGCCATTGCTCCTGCAATTGCAGAGCCTTCTCTTCCTCTTCTAATTAGAACTGTTTAGCACCAACTCCTTCAAAGCTGGGCATTTGGTATTGAGATGAAAGGCAGAACAACTTCTCTTGCTGCTCTCTGGTTAACAAAAGGGAGGTTTGGGGGATGAGCAGCTCTGGGGGGCTTGGTGTTAGCTGCTGTGTGTGAGAAGTGCTTGCAGGGAGGCAGCTGACGCGGCACTGTGAGTTATTTGGCACGGCTGCAAGGTTTTCCTTCACTGGCTGAGGGAAGCTTCAGAATGCCATTTTCCTACACTTTTTGCCAAGCTGAACTTAGGTGTAAATTAAGTGTGAAGCCTAAACGACTGAATAATGCATTTCTTGCTTGCTAAATTGTGTTGTAACAGATTTCAAAAAAAAAAAAGGGGGGGGGGAGTAAGGATCTTGTTGAGCTAAAATAATTACATGTGTCTATCTTGCTGCTAACTTAGCTTTAGGAGCTTCGCTTATCCGACAATTGGAATTGGCTCCAAAGAGCAGGAGGGATCATGCTATTTCTTCTTGCCAACCAAGATGGGGCGATGCCCCTGTGCCCATGGGGGGTTGATTGGTTTGTGTTCCTGCTGATTTCTGTTCCGCTGTGCTGACGTGGCTCCGGGCCCTTTGCACTTAGCAGGGAGCACCAGCCCTGCGGGGAGCTGGGTGTTGGACAATGATGCCTTTATTTATCAGGGGGCATAGCAGTATGGAGGGACTTGTACAAGTTTTCTGTCTAAAGAAACGTTCTCCTCTCTATTTATATCTAGTGAATTTAAAATATTAATAAGTGAGACACTTCTGGCTTTTTTGCTGTTGGAAGTTGTACAGCTGCATGCCACTGTTCAAATTCATGTAATTCAGGTCTCTTTGGGTTTTGTAATTCTACAGAGCTAGTGAAGTGTGGAAGCACAATGCAAATAATCCTAGCATTTCTCCTGTTTGCTTGCACACCCTTCTTCCAGATAGCTGTGCTAGCATGGGGCTGGCACACAGCCATCTCCAGACAGCTGCTCTATTTCCAGACCATTGTAATGCGAGGGAAGCTACCCTGAGCTACACTGAAGTGAATCCTGGGAGAGTTCTTCGGTACTGAGCAGTCAGCAAAGTGCATAAAACCTCACACAGGCAGTGCTGAGAGCAGCAGAGGCACTGAGCAACCCCTTTGCCACTTCTCAGTGTGGTTGGGGTGTCCCTGGGACATCTCTGAGCTGGAGGCACAGCAGGAGGGCATCTCCTCGTGGTTGACCATCCCTGGAACACACAGGTAGTTAAACAAAAAAAAAAAAAACAGGTCACAAAAACAAACAAACAAAAAGACAGTTTGGTGTTTGATGCTAAACCTGTGATGCCAGGGAGATTGTCACCGTGCCCAAGCTGCTGCTAGCAGAGCTGAGCTGTTGGGCTCTGGGTCACCTGGGCACAACCTACCAGACCTGGTGGCTGGGTTGGCTGGGACTGTGCTCTGCCTCCTGCCAGATAAGGCAGATTTCCATCTGCATATTCATGCCTTTTGTTGTTGGGAATTCTGGAGAAGCTTGTTTGGCACGCGTGGAGGAATCAAGCCGTGGCTTCCCTTCAGCGTGTTCGTGTCCACAAAGCAGAACTGGTCCGTGCCAGCTTGTCCTCTGCCTTGCGTGCGTTCTTCCCCTTCGGCTGTGGCTCAGCCTTCAATAATTAAAACACTCTGCTCTGTCCCTGCTTTTCTGAGTCTGTCTGAAGTCAGTGGATAAGCGAGCAATTTCCTAATTTTCTTTGTGAGAAAGAAGAGGCAAATGCAGGCTTCAGCTGGTACTGCAGACTGGCAGTCCTGTGCGGATGGGACCTAACAGGGCTGTAACACCTTCTGACCCTGTAACTGCCCCGGCTGTGTTGGTGGCATGGGGACGAAGATGCCAGAGCTGCCTTTGCAGGGTGTTGAGGGGGCACTGGGCCGTGCACATGTGGCACTTGTCTCCTCGGTCACCCTTTTCCAGCAGTAGGGACATGGGCTTTGCTCACCTCGCGGTGGTCCTGCGTAACCACTTCCCGTGCTGCTGGGTTTTGTCCTTCTGAAGCACACGGTGAGTGTGTCTGGGGCAGAAAAAGAAAGCAGAAGTCAAATCCCCTGTGACCAGCGATCTGCCTCCTGCGCACTCCTCCGTCTGCTGTTGTGACCGTAAATAGCCGTGCTCCAAAACGCCTCTTTTACCTCCAAGGGAGGTAGTGCTGCAGAGGGTGCACACCCCCACGTTGTCTGCTCACCATCTTCCATTTCAGTGTTCGTGTGAATAAGTCACAAATCTTCTGCAGGCTCGGTGTCAGCCAAGCAGCAAGTCATTGTCCTCGTTGTTTCCCCTACAGAGATTTATGCATCTTATGTTGACTGTCCTGAAGAGTCTTTGTGCAAAATTCTGTTCTAAGGGGAGATGTTACCCCCATGTAGAGAATGTTGGGAATTCAAAGGCAGATTTATAATTCATTAGATCGACAACATACACTGGTATATATTTTCTGCCGTCTGGTTTTCATCCTCAATGGCAGCAGCAACATTTGGATTACAGAGATGAAATAATGAAAGCTGTTTTTGTTGGATTTAGTCCCAAGCATTCCAGTTGGTTTTATGGCTTCTGAAATGAAGTTTGTAGTTCTTTTTAATTGGGCCAAGTTTAACCTTATGTTCCCATTTATCCATTTTTGCTGGTCTTCTAAATAGCAGATCTGAGCTGGCAAATGCACGCTTCATGGAAACCCAACAAACGGCTGCTGGGGGAAGGAACTTGATATCAATCTGGATGGTATAGATCACATGCGTGCAAAAAATGCTCAAAAAAATCTTGTTGCATCCACATTAAGGCATGACGGAACCACCTCCAAACGCTGCATAAATAGCAAGCCCAAACCACAGCGACCATCCGCGCCCCTTCCCATCATTTCGGATGAGTGTGCCGCCTCATATTCCCCACACAAATACAACTGAAAACGATGACAAATATATGGGACACGCAGCGCTTCAAAGTCACTTGCAGACATGAAGCAGCCTCCTGCAGAGTTATGAAGACCAGAGTTTTTTTGGAGCAGCAAAGCACTCCGTGCTGAACTTGAAAGCTCATCACTGAGTGCTGATGTTTCGTTGCAGCCTGTTCTCATGCACAGCCCTTGCTCACAAAGCTCCTGGTGCAGGGCTGCAGGCACTGACGTGTTGCACGCCTTCCCCATCCCCCTGCACAGGGCAATGGAAGGTGTATGTGTCAGCTCACCCACGGGCTGCTGACCTTGATCTGCAGGCATGCTGCTGCATGCCTCCAGGGACGCACAAGCATGAGCAATTTGCAGCAGCCAGAGCATGAGTGACCTGCGGCAGGAGCACGGTGTTTCAGCCCGGCACAGTGAGCAGCGGGTGGGTCTGAAGCTCCAGTAGCTCTCCAAGGGGCTGGTGATCAATGGGAGCAGGCTAGGTCGCAGCATGCGCGTGCTGCAGAGCGCATGCCTCCTTCAGAACCTTCTCTTGGAGCTGTGCCTGGTAAATAGGAGGGTTTTACATCTGGTGGAGCTGGTACAGGCTTGCCTTGGGTTTTTAAGCTGTGTTTATGTGTTGCTGCTTGGCAGACTTTAGCTGTAACTCTTCCAGTTGCATGAGCTGGCTTGGGATACCTCACTAAGTCTGTTCTAGCTCCATTTCCTCCTTGCAGCAATATCCCAGCAAGAGCGTTTTTAAATGCATGTGCACCCTGTATTCTTACTGTGAGCAGGTCCAGGGGAGACCTGAAGCCCAGGAATCCCCCTCTCCTGATTTGTGCTTCGCTCCTCCAGTTTTCCCTCCAGGTATGGGAGAGTATGAATCTGCTGAGCCAAACGCTGTGCAGTTTCTCACCTGGGCGCGTCAGTTCTGTGTGTGTCTGTGTGCCAGCTGGTGCCTCTGTGTGGGCAGAGCAGTCGGTGCTGGGGCGTGGGGTCCTCAAGATGCTGTGTAGAATGGCTGCAGTTAGATGATATGCGGAGGAAACATAAACTCCATCATGTGGAGTTGTGTCTGAGGTTGCAGATTTCCCTTTCTCCAGCAAGGCCAACATAGCTACATTTCACTTTTTCTTTTTTTTCCTTTTTATTTTTATAAGGTGCTTAGGGTAGTGTTATCTTTTAAGAGCGGTTAGGGGCAATTTTAAGTGATTTGTAGGTGTGATGCATTTTGACTCTCTCCAGCAGTGTCTCTGTGTCCCTCTCCCCACCCAAGGATCACCACGACCCTTTTTTTCTTCCATTAAAAATCTCTCTGGCTGAAAAGGCCTGCGTTAAGCAGCATATTCTAGACCTTTTTGTTTAAGGTGTTGGGTCTTAATGTTCACGGCTGGTGATCCACAGCCAGAAGAAACCCAAGGTTACATTGATGGATGGTAATGCTATCATGTCCAGATGAATGAAGAGTACCATTACTTGCACAATTTCTGCTTTATACAGTTCATCTGACCACATGCAGGATATACAGTTGTATAGTTCATCTTATTTTGTGACTAAGTGCTGTTTCAATGCCAGTTCAAAGTAAACCCTGTGATGCAATATGCCGCTTCCTGAAGCAGAAGGACCGACTGCAAGCCCCGTGTTACCTGCAGAAGCTCTGCGTAGCAGCCCGTCCTGCTGTCCCTCTGCCAGCCTGCAGGGAGGGCTGCTGGCTGCTTTTTGGCTGCCTGTCTGTCTCTGCAACTATCTAGGCTCCAGGTGATTCTAATGCTATATGAATAAGTAATGCTTTTCACCCACAACCATAACGTAGCTGTATATCATGGTACATTAGCAAGATATCAGAGCTTTGTGATCAAAGTTTGGTTCTTTCTTCTCTACCAGAGAGGAGATAAATATTTTGAAAAAGGTAATTTGAACTGTGTTGTCTGAAATGCAAAAGTTTCCATCCTCCTCTGTAACTGTGTGTCTCATAGGTCCTTTCAACATACAGAGGCTCTCCTACCTTTGTGATGCTCGGTACCATTTCTGTCTAACAAGCTCAATGTTTCCTTTTTCTTGCAGAAGAAAATGCAGAAATTACCATGGATGTGTCCTTAGCGTACCGTGATGACGAGTCTGATGACTGGGAAGAAATAGCTCACGCAATAGAGATCAGGAAGCTGAAATGCACCTTTGGCTCACCAAAAGTAAGGTGTTCTGATGGTACTGGAGGTGTGGGAAAGCGGTGGGAATTGTTCTCCTCCTTTCCTTCTTGGTGCTTCGTAGAATTGTTCAGTTGTAATCTTCAAACTCATCACCTTTTCTTGGCTCAAAATCTTTGAAAATCTGTTGAGCTCCACATGCACTTTGGCTCTATTCAGTAACATAAGAGAAAGGGGTGACATCAGACAGTAGGTGCGAGAAGGTGTGAGGTCAATGCGCAGATCCAGGTACAAGCAGAGTTGAAGGCTTTGGGATCTGCGCACCCCAAACTGCTCTAAAGCATTTGGACCTATCCATCTTGTGCTTCTGTGATGGACAGAACCTTGTTCTTCAGGAGTGGGGAGGAAATAGCCCGTCGGGGACACCGCAGCGCCCACAGAATGTGGTGGGCTGGGAGATTCTTAAAATAACTTCTCAACGCCTCAAGCTATGAAGCTTGTGAGTAATGAGCACAACTAGCAGTGAGAGCTGAGCGTCTTGTTTGAATAGATGTTTATTGTCATGGTACAGACTGTAAATTCTGTGCTCAGATTAACCTGGGGCCTGCAGCACGTCTGTCAGCTCAGTGTCTTGTTCTCCCATGTCACAGTCCCTTTCAGATAGACCGCTTGTACCTCCAGTAACACCTGCACTCTTCCATAGAGCCACATGTGCCATCGATACAAACAAAGTGTGGAGGGGAACGTTGCTGGCCAAACAGGACTTCAGACACCAAATCTAGGCATCTGTGAGGGGTTGCAGATTTGTTTTGGCTCAAGCTGTATTTGCTGGTGGAGGAACTTTGGGTCCCCGTGTAGTCTTTCATCTTGAGAGGCTCTGCTGACTTTAAGATGTATTTAGGAGCCTTAAACATGAACCTGCTTGAGTTCAAACGCTATTGACTCAATGACCCAAAACAATCAAAAAATTTAGGGAGAAATGTCCCCAAACTGCTGTGTCTCCAGGCTTGCACAGGCTCTCCCCAGGGCCTTGGAAAAGGTGGGAATGGGCAGATGATCTCCCAGTGCCAGCAGTGCTCCCAGCTAAGCTCAGTGTCAGGGCTCGCACAGCCGTGCAGGCCGTGGCTGACTGCGGCCTTGTCGCCCTTCTCTAGACCCTGGAGTCCGAAGGCCGCCATTACGACTGTGACTTCCTCCCCTTCATGGAGATCGGCAGCGTGGCCCACAAGTACTACCTCGTCAACATCCGCCTGCCCGTGAACGAGAGGAAGGGCATTAACGTGGGCATCGGGGAAATCAAGGACATCCGCCTGGTGGTGAGCTCCGGCCGCGGGCGGCCGGCTGTGGTGGCTGCAGACGGCGGTGGGAGGGCATGTGTCTGGAGACCGGCGTTAATTTGGCCGCTCCCGTTCCCACCCGTGGTGACTTAGCTTCACGAGTATCTTGTTACTTGTCTGTGAGCAATTCTGTCAGTTTTTTCCACGCTGTGTCAGAAGTGCCTCTCTGACCGCTTTCCAGCTCACGATGGCAGCTGTGGGTTTTGGCATTTGTTTCTGGGACTTTTGAAGCCTCCTCAGATGGTCTGGGTGCTAAGCAGGCAGCTGCTCCCTTCCTGCGTCAGCCAGACCACGTCTTTCACAAAGCAGTTGCATCTATGTGTGCTTACATGTGACTGCTGCAATGTGCGTGCCTCCTGCCAGCTGCTGTCTGCACAAGCACAGTCCTGGTGCCAAGGCCCGTACAGCTGTCACAGGGCACCTCCTTTCTTCTCAGGGGATCCATCAAAACGGAGGCTTCACAAAAGTGTGGTTTGCCATGAAGACCTTCCTCACCCCCAGCATTTTGATCATCATGGTCTGGTACTGGAGACGGATCACGCTGATGACACGTGCTCCCGTCCTGCTGGAGAAGTGAGTTGGGACATGGTGCCTGGGGAAAGGCGGCCCTGAGGCCAAAGGGCCCGGTGCTGAGCGGGCAGGGGCCCCGGGTGCTCCAGGCAGGGCAAATATTGGGGAGGCAGAAATCATCTCCAGGAATAGCTGCATTTACCTGTGTCTGATTCCCCCCTTGAAAATCTGCAGCCACTGCCCGAACAGCGTGGGATTTTCCTGTCACTCACTGGGTACAACTCTGTAGCTGCATATCCTCTCCTTGCAAACTGGAAAGGGATGGTGTTTGTCTCTCCAGGGTCATCTTTGCTCTGGGAATTTCCATGACATTCATTAACATCCCAGTGGAGTGGTTTTCCATCGGGTTTGACTGGACCTGGATGTTGCTTTTTGGAGACATTCGACAAGGCATTTTCTACGCCATGCTCCTGTCATTTTGGATCATCTTCTGCGGAGAGCACATGATGGTGGGTACAGCAGAATGGAGGGTGGTTTCCATGCCCCCTCGCAGTAGTACCTGGCTCCCTTTTAGTTACTTGTTGGGTATTGGAGACAGTGCCCTGGAGGCTTGTTCCAGGTGAGAGTGCTGCAGGCTGACCTGCTGTTCCTCGTTTCTATTCCCCACCCTTTGATTAGGACCAGAACGAGCGGAACCGCCTCTCGGGGTACTGGAAGCAGGTCGGACCCATAGCTGTCGGCTCCTTCTGCCTCTTCATCTTCGACATGTGCGAGAGGTAGGCGCCCTCGAGCTGGTGTGCCCCAGGAGCTTTCCTTGAGCAGTGGGCAGAGGCTGGTGGCCATCTTCAAGCACATGGGTGCCTCGACCTGCACGGCTGGTCGTGCGGCCCTGTCTCGTGGAGAGGGAGCAGGCTCCCAGTGAAGATGCTGAGGCTTTGAGCACTTCACAGCAGCATGTTCTGTACCATCGGGTCAGAACACGTCCTCTCTCATCTCCTCCTCACCCTTGGACAAAAGCAGCACAGGCAGCTGTTTGCAGGCTGCAGAGCAGGCGTCAGGCTCTCTGTGAGCCCCCTGGCCTCTGTGGCAGCTCTGTGTCTTCTCTCCACAGGGGAGTGCAGCTGAAAAACCCCTTCTACAGCATCTGGACCACTGAGGTTGGCACGGAGCTGGCTGTATCCTTCCACCCAGCCTGGACAGGCCCAGCAGACAGTGTCGGTGGCTGAGGGCGGTGGGCCTGCCCCATGGGTGCTGCTGCCAGATACTTGCAGCTGTGGGAGGCCTCCCTCCTCCCAGCCAGCCAGGGCTGGGGCATTGCGGGGTCCCACAGTGGATGGAGGAGGCAGAGGTAGGAGGTTTCGTGCCAGGTGGGACCAGTGCTGTGCTTGGGGACATCGAGATCTGGGAGGCAGCACAGGGGGTCCGTGTCACAGTGTTATCACAGCCATCCCACCAAGAGGTTAATGATGACTGTCGGGATCGTATTAGAAGTAAATCACCCAAATAATGTTTCCTATTATTTCATGCCATTTTCTTTTAACTTCTGCTCAGATGGCCTTTATTATAGTTGCCGGGATTTGCTTGTGCCTCTATTTTCTCTTCCTGTGTTTTATGGTCTTCCAAGTGTTCAGGAACATCAGTGGAAAGCAGTCCAGCCTGCCAGCGATGAGCAAGGTTCGCCGCCTTCATTACGAGGTACTCACCGCTCCTTGGTGCATCTGTCTCTAAAATGCCTTTTCATCCTTGAAGTCTGTACTGAAACCTTCCTGAGCTGGGAGGTCTGATCCTCACCAGCTTTCTCACACTGCTCAAGTCCCCCAGCTGCCGTTCTGTTCCCATTGGCTGTCACCAATTCTTTTTCTTTCCCTGGATCTTTGGTCCAGGTGCTGCATGTTGATCTCTGAGGAGGGTATGTAAGCCAGCCCATGGTTTTTGAGTGCTTGTCATCTCCCAGCTTACCAAGCTGTTGGGGGATAGAATAAAACTGCCCAAAGGACCATTTAAATTGCTATGGGGAGAAAGTGCTCCCCGTGCCTCGGTTGCTCTTTGTCTAATGTTAATAATTAGGTTTAATGGAAAAAATTATCAAGACCCTGTTTTTCTCATGGCATGAATTCAGATTTCTGGGCTTGTCTTTTCTGAACCAAATTGCAGAAGGGAAACTGTCACTAGGGTCAAAATCTGATGTTCTCATCTCGGTTTTCCCCTTTTTAGCCCCTCTGTTGTTTCTGTCCTAGCTCTTTGCCTGCTGCAGAACATGAGGAGCTCTCACCTTTGGTTTTTGAGCTGGGAGAGCCTGTTGTTTTCATGGCTGTGTAAACGTTTATCAACAGCATTGTTCCTTGTAACAGCGGTGGCTTCTGGTTTCAGCAGGTTCATTACCACCCATCAGGAATGCATGCGAAAAACAGAAATTGGACTTGAGATACTTTGTGCAAGATATTTAGCATTTTTTCTGTCCTTAGCAAGAGGCAGAGGACGTTAGCTTGTGTTGTAGAGCTGCTGCAGCCGTGCTGTAAATACAGCCAGCTGGCAAGCGTGAGTCTGCTCTGGAAAAGTAAAAGTAATGGTCATTCGTTGTCACTGTACAGCCCAGTCATTATGCACACACAGGCATTACCATCAAAATTCCAGAAATGGTTAAAAAAAAATTTTTCAGTAAAAACTTAACGAGCAAAAGCAAATACAGAGTATTGTGGGATTCCCAGCAGAGAGCTCTTCAGCCGTAAATAGTTTGTCTTACTTTCTGCGTTACAAAGCAATGTAAATTGTAATTCTGGCAAGCGTTCAGATGGCTGCAGCTCCCTGCCAGGCCCTGGAGGTGGGGGTTGGCCCATGCAGGCCCCCCCACCATCGCTGTGCCAGGGTCCTGGTGTCTTGCTAAGACTGAAAGCTCTCCGCAGATGTTTGCTTAACAAAAGCTCCCAGGTAGGCTGTCCCTGGATGAAACCCATGGCTCAGAGTGCCCTGCCTCCTCTCCCACATTGACTCTTCGTCAGTCAGTGACAGAAGCAGCTGTAATGGAAAGCAAGAGCTGTCCGGACACACACACCCCGCTCGGAGCATCAGGGAGGAATGCAGACATGTGGGGAGCGGAGAATATTGGCTGTCGTGAATGTAGCACAGAGGAGTGGGAGGAGGTTGTTTTGGTTTTGGGTTTTGTGGGTTGGACCCTTTTTTCCTTTTTCTTTCTTTCTTTTATTTTTATTTTTTTAATCCTTGTGTCCTTTACACACTAAAAACAAAAATGTGTTATTGTGGGTTCTGTTGATGTGACCAGTGACGCTTCTCTCAAAACAGGGGCTGATCTTCAGGTTCAAGTTCCTGATGCTCATCACCCTGGCCTGTGCAGCGATGACGGTCATCTTCTTCATCGTGAGCCAGGTGAGTGTGATGACATCCAGCTGCCTTGGAGAACAGCAGCCTCAGACTCTCCAAGCTAACTAGGTTGGGTCGCCTGTGGTTCAGAGACCAGGCGTGCCTCCTGTAGGTAGATCTGGTGATCAGCTGCTTTTCAAGAAAATGTTTTCATTTACTTGAAATACTGCTGTGAAATTGCTTAGGCTGAAACCTCCACAAAGGCCTTTGGCTCACAGGGTCTGTGTTTTTTGAAATATCAGCCAAAATAGATTTGTCATTTCTGAGAACTCAGCAAGAGCAAAAATGTTCTGCTTGCATTGAAAGAATCTGGTGGCTTTATGTACCCACAGAGAAATTCCAGAACTCAGTCTTTCTGGGTTTTGCCTTTGCAACCCTGTTGTTTCTAGCAGGATGTATACCTATTTATTCCGAGCTCTGATGCAGTCTCTCTGCACGCATGAGTTATGTAGCTGTTTAAATGTCCTTTGATGTCTTACTTTAAGTCACAGCCTGCTGTTAAGATTGCGTCTGTTTCAAAGATGCCATTTATGGCTGTTTCTAAGCATAAGCAGCTTGCAGCTTCAGGAGAACAGTGGTAGAGCCTTGCAAATCCAATACAGAATGGTATCTGCAGAAGTAGGATCTCACTCACTGCACAGCTTATGCTTTGGGGCATGTGGTGGGTCCCAGTGGAAAACACAGATGATTTTGCTCTTAAAAATCTGCTAGGCTGAAGCAGTGTTTGATAAATGCCACTTGGTGATTCGGTTCATTACCAAGCATCAGTGACCATAGGCACCACTGCGTACGGGCACAACACCAAGGATCTTGCCCAAGGTCAGCTTTCGCCTTCCCCTGAAGGCAGGGCTGTGCTGCCATGGCTTCTCCTTGGAGCAGAACATCCTGTTGTTTTCCTATCAGGAAAAGGCATGCTCCTGCCTTATGTCTTTTCATTGAATGGAAGGGCAGCGTTTCAGTGTGAATGGTCTGTGTGGTATTAATATCGATGGTATTTTGGTAAATCCTGACCAATCTCTGTATGTCGAAGGCTGGTGCAGTCAGCCTGAGCCTCTCTCATAAGACAGAATCAGCAAGAAGGCATTCGGCACATCAGCTCCTCGCATTATTCATGCTGCTTTCCTGTGTATGGAAGGTCTATTTATAGAAGTCTCATGTTTTCAGATGTAACTCGTTGGCTCTGAGGTATTGCCCTTCTTGTGGCAGTCTTTGCTGAACACATCAGCAATGGCAGCCACATATTGCAGAACGTGAGGGATGTGATCACATTTAAGAATGATAAATCAAAGTTAGACAAGTCGTGATGCAGCCTCGTTGTAAGCTCTATTTCTTCCTGCAGACTGAGGCTGAAGCAGAGAATTCAGACCTAACGGTGCTACTGACTCTGCTGTGCGTCTGTTGCCTTGGTCCTGCAGAACTGACGCTTTGGCCATTGGTTTTCTCCAAGTTGGTCGTATCTGAGTTTTAGCAGGCTGAAATTAAATTGGGCTGTGCCTGCTTTCTCATGGGCAGGTGACAGAAGGCCACTGGAAGTGGGGGGACATCACGATACAGTTGAACAGTGCCTTCTTCACCGGCATCTACGGGATGTGGAACCTCTACGTCTTTGCACTCATGTTCCTGTACGCACCGTCACACAAGAACTACGGGGAGGATCAGTCAAATGGTAAGGGGCTCCGAGTGGCCTGTGTGCAACGGCTGTGTCAGAAGAAAGATGGGAAGCGGATGATGTTTATTGTGCATCTTGTTTGTCAGTGTGACGCTCGGCACGCTGAAAGGTTGGTTTGTTCTTCAAAGCCCTGTTGTTCTAGCAGACTTTTTAATTACTGACTGGGTTACACAGGTTTAAGTATTCAGCTGTAGCTGTCTAAAAGCTTCTTTTTGTCCTTTTTGGTGCTGCCTAGTTGTAACTGCGTAGCTCGTACGTAGGACAGAAACTTGGGCAGCTGGAGAGCGGCACTGCTCTTGGTTGCCTTTCAGTGACCTTCAGTAGCACTGAGATCTCCACTGGTCAGCGTGCTGTCATTGCAGTGGCTTCAAATGAAAGCGTTCATAGAATCACAGAATGCCTTGGGTTGGAAGGGACTTAAAGATCATCCAGTTCCAACCCTCTGCTGTGGGGTTTGCAGAAACGTTGCATAGTCCATGGCTCGGGTAGCTCCTGAGAGGCTGGAGTGAGTAAAACAGATCTTTTGCCTTTGCGATGTGAGGGCCGTCTGACGGCGTGGCTGTTTTGCAGGTGACCTGGGGGTGAGCAGCGGGGAGGAGCTCCAGCTCACCACCACCATCACCCACGTGGATGGCCCCACGGAGGTTTACAAGCTGGCTCGCAAGGAGGCTCAGGAGTGACCCCGGGACGGCGAGCGCAGCAGCGGGCACAGGATGGCACGGCACCCTCCTGCAGGAGCCGTGTCCGACCCACCTGGCCTTGTGAGCACCCAGCAGCTAGAGTGTTTTCACAGAGCAGTGACACCGAGCAGAACATTTGTAAACTTTAATATGGTGTAGTTATTTCTGGGGGGAGGGCTGTGTATATTGTGTTACACTCAAGCATGTAAAAACCTGCTAGAGAAGCATTAATGTTGCAAAGTCACACATTCAGATGTTGGGAAGTGGCAGAGCTGAGCTTGGGTGGGTTTTGTTGGGCAGCACGGAGCTGGTGCACGTGGCAAGTGGAGCACAGGAGTGTGTGCTGGAACTCGGGGCACTCTCCTTGTGTGACTTCAAACAAGGGCTGGGGTGGAACTAACATTTTCATAGAATCACAGAATCACTGAGGTTGGAAAAGACCTCTAGGATCATCAAATCCAACCATCAGCCCATCCCTACGCCCAGTAAAACATTCCAAAAAATGGCTGAAGTTTTCAGCCATCTACAATCAGACTGAACCATGTTTGAGGTCTTCAGCACAGCCCTGCAACTCCGCAGCCGTCCTCTGTCACTGGAATGAAGCACAGCTGGGGAAGGGGGTAGGCTGTAATGTTTAGGGTGTAAGTCACGGAAGAAGACGCCAGGTGCTCCATCAGTAGGCTTTACAGCTGTTTGTTAAATACAGGAGAACATAAAAACTGGATTGCAGGAGCAATGTGTGCTCCTGCCCCAGCCCACAGGAAGGTTTCCCTGTCCCTGGTGATTCGAGCTATGGGGGACATTGAACGCCACGCTCCGGGTGAGGTCACTCAGGTGCTGCTATGTCTGAGCATGTGAAATTGCTGTAGCACAGAGGAAGTTCAAAATGCTACTTAAAGAAGTGGTTCTGGATGGTTTTGGATACTTGAAGTGGAGCATATGGAACACTAACCATTTCTGGTAAGTTTATGGCTTTGTAAGGTGGGATGCTCATGCTCCTGTACTCAAAGGAAATGTTTAAAACAAGTGAAAAAAGGAAGAGGCACACTCAGAGTTGCGGAGCAAGCCCTGAGGCCGCCCCTCCAGCACAGATGGCACAGTGGGTGGCAAAGTGGAGCTCCTGCGCCCTTTGCTTAAGGAAACCAGCGCTGGGGAGAGCAGGCGGGCTGTATGGCAGCAGGTGTGACACCAAGTGAGCTGCATGAACGCACCCGGCCCTCATTCCAGCATTCCCTGGCTGAGTGCTCGACTTTGCAACTTCAGTGTTCTTTCTACGTCGGGTTCTTATGTGATATTTATGTTGTTCCCATAGATGTGTCCGTGGTTTCTCTGACAGCTTAGTATAGCATTGCGTTTTTGTAAAGGCTCTTTACAAACGGGGCATTGCAGCTTTAAAACCAAGTTTTGTGTCCGACACTAACAGTTTGTTTACGGGCTGTGTGATCGCGTGAGCGCGTGCGTGCGTGCGTACTCTTTTATTTCTTAATTCCTAAGCCCTACTCATACGTCTCAGAAATAGTCCCTGGATCTTATTAAAGTATATCCTTTTTTGGTTAGGTTGAGTTCTCTTTTTACAGAATGCTTTTAAGCAACCTGGAAAATGTGTAGATTTGTTAATTTAAATAAAATATTCACCGTTGTGGGTTTGTTTGGCCTGGCTCTGGCTGGGGAACCACGGCCCTTCTGCTGGGGCCGCTTCCTGCTGCTTGGCTCTGGCTGTGGGCAGGAGCTGCACACAGGAGCTGTTTGGCTGGGGAAGGTGTTTGGCTCACCCGGACAATTCTGCTGCATCCCTTTCCAGGTGCTCTGGCCTGTGATAACGATGGCTTTTTCTCCCGCAGCCTTTTGCTTTAGGAGCAGTTGTTAGCAGCATCACTTCCCCCTGTTGCTGTAGGAGCTGCAGAGTTCCTGCTGCAGGGACTGCAGCCCCAGAACCACCATGGGATGGGAGAGTGTGCACAGCCATCGGGGTTCCACCACAGCCTCAGGGTTTGGGTGCCCACCTCTGTTGCTGCTGTACTCCAAGTGCCCGCTGCTTGGGGCCCACACCTCGGGAAGGCTCCTGGCACGGGGTAGAATTCTGTTCATTCTGGCAACATCTGTGGGCACGGATGTTTCATCTCAATCCAGCTCCTGCCTTGTGCCAAGTGCCTTCAGCAGCTCGGTGCTCAGCACAAGCAGCAGAGCCCACCTGCAGGCAGCTGCAAGCTGCTCTGCCCTGATGGGTGCTGCGCTGCCTGCACTACATCATTCCTGCCCATAAGCCAAAAAGGAAGAAAGGTTTCCCAGGAGTTGTGCTTGAGGAGGAATGGAAAACCTGATAACAGGTGAAGTTCCACGCTCTCTCAGCCCCGCTGCAGCAGGAGCTGCCCTGATAGCAGGGCAGGTTGGCAGGGAGCTGCCCGCGGCTCCGGGGCTGCTCGGAGAGGAGCTGAGGGAGGGCAGCGCTTCCAGGCCCCGACGGATCGCAAAAGAGCAAATTCATGAATTTGAAATAACTGGAAAACCTCCGGCACCCCCCGCACCGCGGCTCCGCCGGGCTGCGCTTGGCCGGGCCGGGCTGCAGCGCGGTCCTGTGCTGCCCTCTGCAGAGAGCGCGGCGTTAGGCTGGGCTCGGAGCTGTGAAGGAGAAAGGGAGGTGGGGGGAAAGGAGGAAAAAACCCTAAAAATATGAGAAACGTGTATATTTGTAGAAATTCCTGTTAACTGCATGTGCTGCTCAGGTTCAGAGGTGTCCCCAGAACTTTGTCTTGCCCTGCTGGGCAGGGACATGAGAACGGGAGAGGAGCAGGGAAAGCTCCCGAGGCCTTTCCCTGGGCTGCCTGGTACACTGGCAGCTGTGCGGAGCTGGGGGAAGGAACCAGCTTGCAAGGGAGCTTTGAGCAAGCCGGGGGCCATTGTTTTTGCAAAGCCAGCAAATAGTCTTGGGTTGGAATCCAACATCGCAGTGCTGGAGCAGTTGTTTGTGCTCAGCCTTTGCCACCTTTCTTTCTCTGCCCAAATGTTTATGGAAATGCTGAGCAGCAGCTGCTCAAGCACAGGGCCCCGAATAATGCTTCAGAGGAGGGTGTACAGGAATATGCCCACGTGCCTCACAGCAGCCCAGGGAAGGGATTGCAGGGGATGCACTGCCAGGGGCCGTGCGCTGGGCTGGGGCCGCTGCTCCCTCTGCTCGGCCTTGTGTTGTGGCTGTCACTCCCAAGGAGGAGGCCAAGTCTATGCATTTTTGTTGGGTAAAAGAAGCACTAAGCAGCAACAGATTGATTTTGGGAAGGATTTTGCTCTGTGATTTGTTGTGGGTCTGCTTCCCCAGCGGTGATGGCTTCTTGAGCTTTCCGTGTCTCAGAGACCAACTGCTATCAGAAATCAATGTGAACTTAAGGCGTCAGAGCTGGAGTTTTAAATGAAATAAGAGATTTTATCTTGGCTGCAATCACGGGCTCCTGCCTCCCCACCGCTGCCAGCTGGGAGGTGCTGGAGCTCTGCAGCGGGAGCCTTTCCCAGCCCCCAGGCCTGAGCTTAAACCCTGTCCTGCCCTCCGTCTTCCATTATCTCTGGTCAAGGAAGGCGATATCCGCTCCAGCAGCAGCCGGATGTGTTCCCCTCGGTTCTCTCCATCCTTGTTCCATTGGGCTAAAAGCCTCTCAGGGTTCCAGGGGAAGGGCACTCTTCCAGGCATCACCCCGGCTCACCTGTGAGATGGGTGTTAGGGCTCAGAAATAGACAAGTCTGTCTGGAACAAGGTTCTGCCACGCACTTCACAGCCTGAACCATGCTCCCAAATAGAAGCACTGAGGTTGGAAAAGCCCTCTGAGATCATCTAGTGCAACCATAAATGTTGGCAAATGTGAGCAAGCACCAGCAACACACATCTTCTGCTTTTAAGAATCACTATGTAACTGCAGGGAAAAATCTCCCTGCAGGAATCAGCTGCACTCAAACCCCCATGAAGCTGTGCTGGGGGTTCCCATGCTTGCTGGGCACTGGGGAAAGGGTTTACTGCCCTCAATGGGGAGAGACAGGCTACGAAGAGCACTGCCCTGGAGAGCACATCCCAGTGCACTGCTGCACATCCCGGGGTCCCTGCGCACCTGAAGTGATCTCTGGCAAAGTCACTGCAGAACAGGGCCGGACCCTCCAGGAGCAGCGCTCGGTGCCTCTCCCTGCCCTGCTCGCTGGAGGGGCTCTGGCAAGCAGCTCTTCCCATTGAAAATGGAAAACGTGGTTGCTGCCAGCCTCGACCCAAGCGGAGCTGCCGGAGGGGAGGGAGCCCATGCTGGGGCTAATTGGGATCAGATGGGAGCAGCAGCCCCAGCTGTGCTGCACTCAGAGAGCGCTGTCTGAGGAGGGGATGTCTGCCTACGAGCAACAGGGCGAGCTGGGAGAGTGCTCAGCTAGTAATCGCTAGTTAACGTTCCTTTGTGGCTAATAAATACCTCGTAAACGCCCCAAACGATGTCTTAGAAATCATCTCTGGAAATCCCCATTCATGATGGGACTGGGGCAAAGCGGATGCATGAAGGGCAGCGGGCATCACCCTGCACAGAGCTGTGGGCATTGCACAGAGCTGTGGGCATCGCCCTGCACAGAGCTGTGGGCATTGCACAGAGCTGTGGGCATCGCCCTGCACAGAGCTGTGGGCATTGCACAGAGCTGTGGGCATCGCCCTGCACAGAGCTGTGGGCATTGCACAGAGCTGTGAGCATCGCCCTGCACAGAGCTGTGGGCATTGCACAGAGCTGTGAGTATCGCCCTGCACAGAGCTGTGGGGCCACACAGGGCAGTGCCAGGGGTTTTTCTCATGTAGGAGCATTTTGCTGAATTGAAGGATTAGCATTTTATTTTAAGGATCGAAGTGTTGATTAAAGTGCTTTGTAGTAAATGCTTTAACATTGTTTTACTGCAGTTTAAAAAAAAAAAAAAAAGCAGAACTGTTTAAGAAAGGATCCTGATAGAATGCATCCAGGAAAAGCCACGTGTCTGGAGCAGGCAGGCAGTGCTGGCGTCGGACACAGCCCCCGTGTGACATCATCAGCTCTGTCCTTGGCTGCTGGTGGCTACAGTCTGTTTTGTCACGAGGCAATGACGTGCTTTCTGTGGAGCCATTGATACATCCCGTGAACTCTGCTCCTCAGAGCCACTCTTCATCCCAGCACACTCCAGATCCTTGGTGGCACATGAGGTGGGGAGCACCCGTCCCTGTGCTCGCCCTGGTGAAGCATCATGTGGCAGGGACACACTGATCTGGAGCCAGCAGCCTGCCCGGGCTTCGCCTTCACAGCCTGGCAGGCAGCAGGCTCCCTGCAGCGGGGACGCTCAGCCGGGGGCTGCTCCAGACCTGCCGGCTCCCAGACCCAGTGGCAGGAACGGGGCAGGTGCTGAAGCCCAGGGCTGTGCCTGCCACCACTGCTCCTGGAGGCTGCTGGAAGCTGGGGGTGACACGGAACATTGGAGCATTCACGTGGGTTTTCCTTAGAGCTGTATCTCAGCATCTCAAGCTTGCTTAAAGCTTGGCTCAGATTTTGCTCTTCATCAGTTATTTTCCTTTCCTCTGCTGTAGAGTTCTCTTAATTTTCAGAAATGCTTTCAGGAGCATTGCAGCTAACTCCCGGGGACTTGTGGAGCAATATTCCAGCCAGGAGGTGTTGAGTCAGAGTGTTTTCATGGACCAAGATTACAGCACTGCAGCCTTCCGCTCCTTTGCTGGAGGAAAAACGATTATTTCCTCCTAGAGCTGCTCCGTGGCTTCCTCTCGGCTGCCCAGAAATGGGAGCGTGGCTCCACAAGCAGCTCTTGTTATTTCCCTGCAGCACTGGCTCGAGGCAGCTCCCTGCTGGAATCGGGCCCCTAAGTGGGGAGAAAATCCCAGGGAGGAGCACGGCAACCAGCACTCCTGCAGCTCACAGGAAACGTGAGCGAGAGCTGCCGTGTCCACCCACGTGCTGCCTGTGTCCTGAAAACGAGCAGCCAGCACAGTGCTCTGCTCCAGCTGCTCTTCCCCGAGCAAAGCAGGCACACGATCGGTGCCCAAACAGCTCTGAGCAACGAGCAATGCTGTGCTGTATGCGTCGTCTGCAGCTGCGAGGTGCTGGGAGCACTCCAGAGGGGTGAAAGCACATCTTCGTCATCACCTGCCATCGTCTGTGTTTCGCAGCACGGGTAAATGAAGTGTGTCCAACACAACCCAGAGCTAATGAAAATGCTCGATCCTCCGAGCACTGCGAGGAAAAGCTCCAGCAGAGAGGTGTGGGAGCAGGGCAGTGCTCGGAGCACAGCCGCCAGCCGGGTGTCACGGTGACACGCTGCCCATGGAGCAGGGGCTTTGCGCTCCAGCCATGTCCCTCCCTGCCCGCTGCATCCTGCCTTCAGCCGTACGGGAGAGGGGAGCAAAAATCGCTTCCTGGTCCCAAATCTGCACCAAAGCATCCTGTGGGCAGAGACTGAATGCAGGAAAGGGGAAAGTGGTCAGAAAATTAGAAATAACGCCTAAGTCGGCATTCTAAAGTCTGTCCCAAACGCGTTTCTCAGGTCAGCATGGTTGCAGCTCAGCAGGATGTGAGCGCTCCCGTTTCTTGCCCCGTGTGCGCTGGGCTCAGGCAGCGGTGCTGGCCGGGGGTGCTGGGCTGGGTGCCCCCCAGCTCGCAGTGTGCTGCTGGAACGAGCACCGGGGATGCACTGCTGAGTGCTGGGGAGCCGAGGGCTGGGCTGAGCCTCCTCGCTGGGATGCGATGCCCTAGATCACAGGCTCGCTCTGTAACACAATGCTGATACTTCATGTTCTTAGGAAACATTTAAATCCTGTTCTTGGATGTGGCCTTGGAGAGCACCCTGTTCCCAAAGAAAATATTTCTATTGACTCCAAGCCATTACTCTATTTTGCAGGTGTAATTCCAGGCATTGATTTGCGAGGTTCCTTTTTTAGGTGACAAGTAGTCCTCACGCACAACAAACAGGACGACAAATTGTGGCTGGTGTTTGTCCCCACTGTGAGAGATGTGATGTTTGGTGCTTCACTTTTTTGCTGCATTCTCTAATGTTGCAGCAGCACGAGAAGAAGCTGAAGTGCAAAAAGGAATGTAATGGTCGGGGTGAGAAGCACCAGAGCCTGCACTGCGTGCCTGCCAAGGCCGTAGGTCCTGAAACTCATGCTCCAAGGAAACCAGACTGTGCGATCTGAAGTACATCCAGCTCTTCTGTCAAGCTGGGAATGCCTGGGGAAGTCTGTCAGGCCTGTGTTTTCCTCACGTGTGAGGTTGGAGGATTTCAGCCATGGGGAGGACGGGAAGGCTGCAGCCCGGTGAGGCAGACTGTGGCCATTGCCTGCTCCAAGGCTGCTCCGGGCTGCCTGGCTGCTCTGGGGATGCGCACAGCGTGGTTTCCCTTTGGAACGTGGTAATTTATCACACGTGCTCCTGCTGGCTGGTTCCACCAGCCCAGGGATGCGGATTCGAGGGACTCCTCTGCTCAGAAGGAGGCAGGGATGCTCTCCCCTGCCCAGAGACACCCCCGTGGGTTACACCCTGTGCTGCTCCCTGTGCCCAGGCTGGCTTGGAGAGGTGAACAGCAGCAGCAGCAGCACTGCTCCCCGTCCCTCTCCTTCTCTCTTGGCCTTTCTCCTTTAGCAGAGTCTGCTCAGCATTCACAGAACAGCCAAGACATTGACGTGTTGGCTCATTAATTCAGGCTGTGCTGAAGCACGGAGCCCCAGGCCATGGGACAGAGCCGGGGGAGTGCTGCTGGCTCTGCTGGGACGGCACTGGGCGGGCAGGGGAGCGCTGGGACCGCTGGCACCGACGCAGCCCCCGTCATCGGCTCCGTCAGCAGCAGCAGCAGCAGTGTGACTCAGAGCCGGGGGTGGGTGGGGAGGAGCAGCCCTCCCTGGAGCAGCAGAGCCCTGCAGGAGCAGCAGCCTGTCAGGCTGCAGTGCCCCTGGCTCTGCCCTGAGCTGGGAGCGCCCTCTGGACGCTCCCACCCGCAGCAGGGCAGCGGCGAGCAGAGCCTTTCTGCCCCCAGAGGCACAAAGCACAGCTCTGCTGGAGCAGGCACGATTTCAGTGCATGTGCACACACACACTTGAGGAGAGGCTCTGCCTCCAGCACATCGTGGCCATGAGTGCTGCCTGACCTGCAAATTACATCATAGCGTCTCCTGCACCTCCGGTTCCCCTTCCCTGGATGCCCAACAGAACTCAATTACTGCTCTGCTCTAGGGAAAATCTTGCTTCCCTGCTGGCTATGGACATCTCCTTTATTTACAAAGTACCTTTCTGTAAATATTACCCCAGACTCTGCTCAGTGAGCTGAGCCCACGCGTCTGGGCCCACGCCTTCCTGAAAGAAATCACGAGCACACAGCTCTGCGTGCCGACGGGAGAGCCCGCAGCCCGGCCTCAGCTGTTCTCACAGTAAGGTTTCTGTGTATTTATAGTTAAGTGCAAGCTGAGTGGGGCTGTCAACTCAAAATCCCTGTTTTGCAGGGAGAAAGAGGGAAAAAATCCCTTTTTTTTGCAGAGGGGGCAGAATGCTGAAGATTTCCTAGGGAGAGGGAGAGCTGAGGCGTGGGCTCGCTGCGCCCTGCCCCATCCCACCTGCTGCAGGGGAAGGCAGCACCTGCTGCAGCCGTGCAGCTCCTCTGCGCATCCTGCAAAAGGAGCAGACAACATATGCAGGGTTTGTGCATTGGATTTTTTTGGGAGCATGAAGCCAACGTTGATTTTCCACGATGCTGTTGGGGGGCAGCAGGTCCCCACCTGGACACAGCCCTGCCCCATCTCCAAGCACCCCAAAATGTCTCTCAACAACGGTGCACTGAATGGATCTCCGTGTCTCCTTCCCTGTTGGGAACAGGCGATGCCCTCACCTCGGGCACTGCACCGCCCAGGATTCGCACGCTCGCTGCTCCCCACGCACCCCCTGCCAGCAGCAGTCCCACCGCTTGCCTTTAGGGAGAGATTTACGTGGCTGCTGTCCCTCCCGTTCAGCTAGCTGTGCTCTGCGTGTTGTCTGTGTGATGATTTTCCCACAGAAGCACCCTGGGGTGCTGGGAGCACCCTTTTTGTCCCCGCTGCTTGGCACTGTGGCACTGCTTCCAGCCCTGCCCTGGGAACGGGCTTGGCTGGGAGCAGGGTCCCAGCACTGCCGCTGTCCCGTGGCCGTGGGGTTTGCTCACAGCCCTGCATCACGAGCAGAGCTGCAGCATCATCTTATTCACTGCTGGACCTGGATGAAGTGTGCCCCAGACAGGAGGAGCAGCTGTGCAGCACACACAGAGGAGATTCTGCTCTGCATGGTCGTGGCCAAAGCGTGTGCTGAGACCAGACCTTCTGTTCTCCAGGTTTGTTATTGCAGCCTGGCCCTTGGCTGAACTCTGAACACTGTTACATGCGGAATAATAAGAGCTCGGCGAAGATAAACGATTGTGGTGGGCAGGTTTACGCCCTGGGTACTGCACCAAATCCCACAGGCATGGGCTGGTGCTAAACCTCACATTCAAAGCAGTGTTTATGCACTTTGCTACGGGTTAAGGGGAGCAAGACAAAAGAACCAAATAACAAAGCAGCCGTTACAGCAGCCAGGGCTGACATACAGGTGCAGTGTGTAAAAAGCACGCTGCAAAACCACACTGCTGCCAGGCAGGATTTTCCTCGTGTGCGTTTGTGCCAGACAGAAGTGGCTACAACACGCGCAGAAGCGATGCAGGGACAGGAGGACAGCGGGGCCAGGGCTGCGGTGCTCACCTCGCTGCAGCTCCCTGCTTTGAACCTGGTGCTGCCGTGGTCTGTCCATGTCCCTGGGAGTCTCCTCGTCCTCCCCCAGCCCTTCCAGCAGGACAAGCTGTGGGCAGCAGGCAAGTTCTCGAAGCAGAGACTGATGGTACTTAACACTGTGGGAGCTCTGATCTGGGCTTAGGCCTCTTCTAGTCTATATTAATAAACAATTTATTTATCAGTATTTGGAGAAGATACAAAAAATTGTGCTCATGCCATTCTGCAGAGCAGAAGGACTCAGCCCTGTGCCTTCAGCCTCATGTGAGGAGGTTTGGGTGGCTCCAGGACGGAGAAATCAGCCACCAGACCCTGGCGGAACGCAGGGCCAGGAGTCCCCTCGTGCCTTTACCCGCTTCTGGCTGGACAGGGCAGCACAAGGGTGACAGAGGAGGCACGCAGCCCAGGCCTGCTGGAAGGTCTCCTGGGCTCTGCTCCGTGCTGCTGCCCACTGCCAGGCATTGCCCGGCCTGGAACTGCCACGAACAGTGCCTCAGCCCCACAGGAGACCGGGAGCACCAAAACCACGGTGTAAGCATCAACATCCTGCAGCTGTGTCACCGGCTCCCGCTGTCTTCAGCACACAGGGACACCTCTCAGCACACAGACACCTCTCAGCACACAGGGACACCTCTCAGCACACAGACACCTCTCAGCACACAGGGACACCTCTCAGCACACAGACACCTCTCAGCACACAGGGACACCTCTCAGCACACAGGGACACCTCTCAGCACACGGACACCTCTCGGACACACGGACACCTCTCAGCACACGGACACCTCTCGGACACACGGACACCTCTCAGCACACGGACACCTCTCGGACACACGGACACCTCTCGGACACACGGACACCTCTCAGCACACGGACACCTCTCGGACACACGGACACCTCTCGGACACAGACACCTCTCGGACACACGGACACCTCTCAGCACACACGGCTGCTGCTCCTCGGGCAGTGGCACAAGTTGCAGCGAATGGCACACGAAACGCCTGTTCTAAGAATAAGTGAGTAAAAGGAAAAGCATTTGGTTAATCACTGCGAGAACGGCTGGAGCAGCAAACCCTGTTGTTCATCAGAGGAATTATTCAGCTGGCCAAGAGCCAGCGTCTTGCTGCTAAAACCTCAGATATCTGCGCAGTCTCAATGCGAGCACACTTGGTGCTCCCCAAAGCCCGGTAACAGCTGCCTCGAGGGGATTCCAGTGTGCCTGAAAACAGAATCCGGGCTCAGTTTCCTTCTCTTCCCCAAGAGCTGAGCGGGGCCGGGTGAGACGGGACCTGCAGCAGCCCCAGGCGCAGCGGGTGGGTGAGCGTGGCTCATGGAGCTGATGATGGGGAAGGAACCAGGGCGAGCTGCTGCAGCCCGCAGAGGGCAGCGCTTCTGCGGCACCGGCAGCGCTGGGGCTGAGCCCTGCTTGGGACCAGAGGCTGCCCCAGGGCAGCTCCTGATGAGAACTCTCCTACATTTCTTTTCTCTCTTGCTTTTTTACATCAAAATTCAAAAAGCAGTCTTCAAAAACCATCTCACTTCAAACAAAAGCAGGCACTTTTACATCAATTTGGGAAAAAGAAGTCCTAAGAAAAAAGCTTGAAAAACCAGATTGGGTTTCGTGCTACTGTCAGAAGTCTGAAAAGCTGTGGCTGTAGTGAAAAATGCTGCTAGAAATGGGTACGAAGAAAGCACAGGACACGCACTGAACCTCAGCTGTGTCTGTCCTCCTCAGACAGCACAACAGTTGGCCTGGTATGAAACCAAAACTTCACCCGAGCTAACCGTGGGCCTCTGGGCCTGTGTTCGGGTTGCAGCCAGCACCCTGCTCAGCAGAGCCAGGCGGCAGCAGGCCCCGGCAGTGCCTGCTGTGCTCATGCAAATCCCATGCAAAGCTCAGCTCCTGCTCCGTGCAGGGCTCACTGCACGCCGGGAGCCAGAGAGACCGGATCTGGTGGTGCAACCATGGAACGGAGGAGGCCCATGGGCCGATGGCTGCATCGTGCTCAGGGAGATCCCATGGCTCCCTGCAGCCCCTGAGAGGAGGTTGGGGCAAGGGGGGTCGGGCTCTGCCCCCAGGGAACAACGCTGAGACGGGAGAGGACGGCCTCCTGCTGCCCAGGGCAGGGTCAGGGTGGGCACGAGGGGACATTGCTGCTGCAGAGAGCGCTCAGCACTGGCACAGCTGCCAGGGAGGGGGGGGTCACCGTCCCTGGGGGTGCTCAGAGCCGTGGGGATGTGGCCCTGAGGCCATGGCTCCGTGGGCATGAGGGGGTGGGCTGGGGGATCTCAGAGGGCTTCTCCAGCCTCAGTGGTTCAGTAATTCCATGACTCTGTGACTGTGCTGCTCCAGACATGCCCGATGTGGGCGGCAGGAGGACATGTAAACTCCCTGTTTAAGTTTTAACATCATGTCAACAAGAAATGCCACCACACAAGGAAAAAGAGAAGAAAAGTCCCTTTCTAACACAAAAGCTTTTATTTCTGTGAGCCACGGGCTGTGGACCGCGGTATGGAGAGCACTCAGCACTCAGCACAGCCCCAGCCCCGG
>WBMW01001190.1:80794-100644 GCA_013396635.1 Penelope pileata | reverse complement strand
GCGGTTCGAAGCGGCCCCTCCCGCAGCAGCGAGCTCGCTGCGCTGGCTTCCGAACTGCCCCGAGCTCGGAGCCTTTCCCTGCGGCGCTCAGAGCACAGCCCCGTCCCGCGGCCTGCCCCGCTGCCCCGCCGGTGGCACCCGCCGGGCTCCGCGCCCCCAGCACGGGGACGTGGCTGGGCCCGGTCAGTGCGTGGTTAATGACTGCCCACTCCCGCCTTTCAGCCTCGCATTGAACGTATCGCTGTGATTTAGGGATCTTTAATCAAGCGCTGAAGTGGCAAGTGAATTCTAGTGGCAAGCAGCCGTGGGGCAGGGGCTGTGCAGTGGCACTGGCTTGGGTACCTACACAGCGGGGGAAACCACCCTGACCTGCTGAGGGAGCACTCATAGAGCCACTGAGGCTGGAGGAGCCCTCTGAGATCCCCCAGCCCACCCCCCCATGCTCACAGAGCCGTGGCCTCAGGGCCACATCCCCACGGCTCTGAGCACCCCCAGGGACAGTGACCCCCATCCTCCCTGGCAGCTGTGCCAGTGCTGAGCGCTCTCTGCAGCAGCAATGTCCCCTCGTGCCCACCCTGACCCTGCCCTGGGCAGCGGGAGGCCGTCCCCTCCTGTCCCATTGGGAGGCTCTGGGGGGCCCAGCAGTGCCTGGTGCTGTGCTGAACCACCACCAGCATCCCTGCTCTCTCATCTCTACATCTCCCTGTCCTTTAAAGCAAACACTGAGTTGCGCTGTGTTTGAGATACTTCTCTTGTGTTAAGTATACGCCTCTGTGGCTCTGCAACAACTTGTATGAACACTGGAAGTTCACTTCGCAGGCAGTGTTCCTCAGAACCCTCAGGATGTTGGAGCCCTGCAGTGGGGGCTGCGGGCCCCACCGTGCCCCCGAGGGGTCTGCAACTTCTGGAGGTGCCGCGTGCTGCAGCCCTTCCGAGCAGGAACCTGCTTCCTGCCCAGCTCCCGACGCATCATCTGCTGGTAGGCTCCGCTGCACAAGCACATTCTCACTGCTCCGGAAGCTCATGGTGCAGCCCCATAAATCATCCGTGCCGGCCCCTGTGCTTCGTCGCTGCGCAGGGGCAAAGATCGCAGCGCAAGCCGTGCTCCAGGAGGGAGAGGCACGGGGTGAGCAGCGTGCTGCTGGGACAGGGCTGGCCAAATCACTGAGCAGCGTTCTTGGCAGGGTTGTATTTCTGCAAGTTAGATGGCCGCCTGCACTTACCAAAATGCAGAAACGAGCAGGGCTCTCGGGTCTCGTGTCCTTGCACAGAGAAGCTCTTATCTCGCCGAGATGGAATCGGTAGTACAGCTCTCGTTAGCTTTAGTAAAACAGAAAGCGAGTTCCCCAGATCTGGAAAGGAGCTGTGGACTTGGGATTCTTGGGAAATTGGAGCTGCAGATGTTTGGTGGCCCTCGGGATTTGCTCCGAGTTAATCGCTGCTGGAAGCATGCAGCTGTTTTCTGCATTTTGTAACATTACACACTGAGCCCCAGTTTTTCTAAGCCCAAATGTTTACGCTGCATTTGATGCTGTGGTCTCTTCTGAAATCCTGTTCTTTCTGTCCTCTGCCATAAGACTGCAGAAGGCAGGGAGAGGACAAAATCCTGATGTTAGGAGCAAAAAGTTTTTGCTTGGCACGTTGCAAGGGCTGATGAGAAGTACAGGAAGAGCAGAGGTAACGGCAGGAGTCCTCGGCCACAGCAGGACCCTCTGCTCTCTGTGCAGAAGCAGCGACCAGCCCGTGTCTCCAGCGGTGCTGGAGAGCTGGGTGCAGCGGGCAGTGGCTGTGTCGGGCTTCCCGGCTCCGTGTCCGTGTCCTGGCCCAGCTCTGCGGAGCGGCTGGGTGCTGGCTGTGGGAGCTCGCCCAGCTGGGTGCTGCAGGCAGCCCTGCTCAGAATGGCTTTTTCTCCTTGCTGGGGAGGAATGGGGCGATTTGTGTCGTCGCAGTTTGGGAGCTGCTGTTACAAGTGCATGGGAACTGGGGTGACGTGTCACGGCATTGATGGCAGCGCAGGGTGCCTGTGCTGGAGGTGGTGTGGGGTTGGCTGTGGGAAGACAGCAGTGGTGGTTCGTGCTTCTAGACTAGGAGAACCAAACATCTCCTTGGGACAGGGTGAGACAGGTTGGGCTGCGATGGGATGGGATGGGATGCAGTGAGGCTGGGCAGTGTGGGGTGAGGTGGGATGGGATGCGATGCTGCGGGGTGGGATTTTGCCCCCGGAGCCAGGCTGCTGCCCACCCTGGGTGCAGGAGCAGCCCCTCCCTGGAGCAGGGGCTCACCAGGGTGGGCGTACTTCAGCCTGGGGGAGCACAGGGGGTTCTTCCCGTCAGGAACCAGTGGATATTGCTGGATGGGAACGAGTGGGCTGAGAATCAGGGAAACCTGGTGCTGCGGGTCTGGCTTGCAGAGCAGGAACTGCTGCAGCAGTGCTGAAGGGTGGGTGGAAATGCCTCGCAAGCAGTGGCTCTGCGCTGGCTGAAGGGTGTAGAACTGGAGGCAGCGTCGACCCTGTGTGTGACCTGCTTTGGGGCAGTGCATCTCCTGTGCTCCTGGTGCTGCCTTCCCCGGGCTGTTCTCCCTCCCGCGCTTCTGGGTCGCTCCAGCAGCCAGCCGGGATGTTGGCAGCACCAGCACGCCTGGCTCCTCCAGCAGCATCCTCAACACGTGGCCTCTCCTGCTAGAGGAAATCCCTTGGCCCATGGTCCCCCCAAAGTCTCGCTGGTTCCGTGCTGTGTGTCCCAGTAAAGCTGCAAAGCTCTCACAGCACCGCCTGCCTGTGCATGGCGTGTGATGGTGCGCGTGTGCGTACTGTAACACGGGGGTCCTGGGCAGGAGCAGGCATTTCAGTTGTTTATAGACGTGAGCCTCAATTTAAAACTGGTTGTGGCCTAGGAAGTCTGTCTGCAGGAAGGCTTTTCCTGAGCTGTCTGTCCCTGATTGGGTATGTTTAGTTTTCTGTCCTGTTTTGTTAGGGCTTTGTGCTCAAATTTTCTCAGCACTCGGTGCAGCCTGCAGTTGCAGGATGGTTGCTGAATCTGTGTATACCTTTTAAGTTAGTGGCAGAGAAAAAGGTTCTTTGCGATGTCATCGGTCATTTCAGCAGGTAGCCAGGGTGTTTCCAGGAGAGCACTTCCTTTTTGTTTTTCAGAATACAATCAGGCAGACACAACAGGCACGGATACTTGCTGGAGTTCTGTCCTGGGATGCTTTGCTGCAGGTTGCATCAGTCAGATGAGGTGCTCGGGAAGGGGGCCGTGCAGCAGGGCCGTGCAGCGGAGCAGTGCAGCAGGGCCATGCAACAGGGCCATGCAGCAGAGCAGTGCAGCAGGGCTGTGCAGCAGGGCCATGCAACAGGGCCATGCAGCAGAGCAGTGCAGCAGGGCTGTGCAGCAGGGCCATGCAACGTGCAGTCAGTGGGGCAGGGACGGGACCTGTGCTGAGCGGGGCCGCTCTGCTGTGCACATGCTTGCTTCATAAACAAGAATTGTTCCAAAGGAGGTGGAAAGTCCCCTACGTTGTTCATTTTTTGTTGAATTGTGCCTGGGTGAGTTGAGATATGGAGAATGACAGGTGAGGGTGCCGTGCCCGCGCTGCAGGTCTGTTCCTGTGCTGCAGAAGTGTCCCCTGTGTCAGAGCCACGCTCGGGTGGCCGTCCCTGCTGTCCCCATGGGAGCTGCTGAGCGGTGCCCCTGGGCGGGGCTGTTGGGATGGAGCAGCCTGCATCTCCTCCGAGCCAGAGCAGAGCATCGGCTTTGGGCAGGCGTGGGTTGGACAGGCTAACGCATCGCAGGAGCGGGTAAGGTGGTGTTTGTGTGGAAGATTGGTTTATTACCGAGCTCGTAAAATCCTCTCTGGTATCTAGCAGCTTGAGAATTAAACCGTAGAAGGAAGAAAAATGCACGTCCTGAAATGTCAGGCCACCGTGCTTCCCATCAGAGCGCGGGGTTTGCGCGGGCCCTGCTGCCCGGAGCCTCGCTGCGGAGCTGCGGGAGGGCCCGGGAGCGCGGCACAGTGCAGGGCTGGGTGCGGGTGTGCAGCCCTGCAGTGGGCGTCCAGGAGGCATTGATTTCTGAACCAAAATAGTTATGAAAGAATCGCCGATGTCGTTCACCAGGAAATGTGTTTGTTTCTTAGTGCTGCAGGGAGGGAGGTTCTGCAAGCACAGACGTCGGACTGGAGCCAAAGGAGTCGGGCTCAGGGCCGCAGCTGGCGGCTGAGAGAGGCGGGGGGCAGCCTGGGCAGGGACCCCCCCGGGCAGGGACCCTCCTCCCTCCTGCCGGCCGAGCCCCCTTTGTGCTGCTGTGAAGCCCGGGGGGGTTTGTCCTGAGAGCAGGGCTGCTCCCGCTGGAGCCGGCCCAAGGCTTCCTCCTTTCAGAGGAACTTTCCCAGCGCAGAGGAGACTCCTCCTCTCGCCTCGCTTTCTGCATCCCAGCCATTGCCACTGCCTGCAGCTGGAGCCCAGGGCTTGTGTGGGGCTGCGGGGTCTCCCAGCCTCCAGCTGTGCCAGGAGCATGGGCTTGGGCATCCCGGCGGATCCTTGGGCTGCAGAACCGGGCCCTGGTGGCTCTGCGTGGGAGGTGGCCTGGCAGTGATGAGCTGCAGCTATTTGTGAGGTGCTTTTCGAGCTTGCTTTGTTCTCCACCAGGAAGCAGACGTGGGTAGGTTGAAACTTTTCTTACTTTTCCGTAGCAGTTTTCAGGGGTACAGGACCAGAGTTAGGTAGGCAGCAGCTGGGTTTCACTGGCAGCCCGCTCTGTGCAGCACAGCCGTCACAGGGACGTGCCGGGGGCTGCCGGCTGCCCCTTTCCTTGCTGTGTGTGGGAAGCACAAGCACAGAGCTGGGGTCATGAGGGCTGCCAGCAGCTGGGCACTCTGTTCATACGACTCGTTTTTCTGCTCTGCACCAGGATTTTAACAGCAGCTGTTGAAATCAGGGTGCTGTTTCCAGTGTGGGAAGTGGCACGGGACTGCTGGCAGGGCCCTGGCGGGGCTGGCACGCTGCGGGGCTGTGCCGTGTCCCTGCAGAGCAGCAGCTGCACACCTCGCTGCCCGCGGTGCCCGCCCGACCCGCGCCGGGGCTCTGTGCCAGCGATCCCCAGCCCTGGCATGCAGGGGTGGGTTCTCATCCAAGAAGTGTCAGTGGGGATCCTGCGTCCTGCCGTGCCTTGGTTAATGAGTTATCGGCATCCCAGCTCACTGCTCAGTGTAGGAATGCCCAGTGCGTATGGGCAGCAGCGTGCTCGGAAGGAGACGTCTGTGCAGGGATACAGAGGCACAGAACTTTGCACTGTGAGTGATAGGAAAGGTTGGTATCCCAGATACTAGTGAGCATTAGATCACTAGCTGCTGGTCTTACGACTTTTAATGGGTATTGCACAGCCTTGAGTGCACCCCTGGGTGTGTTGAACTGAGTGCATGCCCGTAGCCCTTGTGCAGGGTGGGCACGAGGGGACACTGCTGCTGCAGAGAGCGCTCAGCACTGGCACAGCTGCCAGGGAGGGGGGGGGTCACCGTCCCTGGGGGTGCTCAGAGCCATGGGGATGTGGCCCTGAGGCCATGGGGAGGTGGGCATGGGGTGGGCTGGGGGATCTCAGAGGGCTTCTCCAGCCTCAGTGATTCCACGGTTCTGTGCAGAACCAAATCCATCTGGTTAACAAAGCCAACTTCACTTGTGAGTGAAGTCCCCTCTCCTGCCCCTGGCCAGCTGGGTTCGTGTGGGTGTTACAGGTATGTGGTTTTAGCAAACAAACGCTTTGGGATCTGCAGGTGTCCATCAGCTCAAGGTTTCTGCAGGTTTCTGCTCTCAGGGGTACTCGTGACCAAACTCCACTTTCATTCATGACCACAACTCTTATTGAATTGTCATTGCTGTAAAGTTTTAGTTTAAAGTGAGTGTTTGGTACGATGAAAACAATGAAGGGTATTAAATAGATCATGCTCTGGGTTTGCCTGTCTTGCAACAGAGAACAGCATTGGAGCAGGGATTTGTACTTTTTCGGACTGACAAAATTCCACGATTTTTTTCCTGGGTGTGTGAAGGTCCCAGCAGGAAGCACAGCTCTCGGAGCTGTTTCTCCTGTGCCCAGCACGGCTGCTGGGATTTGTTAGCAGAGGCCCTGGGAGCTTGGCTGCGTGGCCGGGCTGTGCTGCTGCCCTCCCAAGAGGGAGGGCCGGGCTGGCAGCAGGCACAGTGCCCCTGGCTGTGTGCTGTGCGGGGAGCTCCGATGGACGTGGTCTCTGTGATCAGGGGTGCACCGCAGGCGCTTGCCCCTTTTGGCTTTGCCTTTCGTGCACTATGAAGTGCTTAACGATTTTGTTTCACTCTGTTCCAGGGTCACTGCACAAATAAAGGAAGGCGGAATAGTAACAGGACTGCTGATGTAGGTGAGTTTCCAGCACTGGGGCAGAAATGCTGTTTGGGGGGGGCTGCTTCTCCCGTGGGAGCCCGGCCTTTCCTTGTTGGCTCCCCCAGGCAGCAGGGAAGGCTCCGTGAATGTCTGTGTGTGCTGCAGTACCCTGGTGATCATTGCTTGACCATGTCAGAGTGCAAATCCTTCTTTCTGTTTTCTCCGTTTCTTAAAATAAATAATCTGATAAATTCTTGTAACTAAGACACCTGAGTAACCACAGAGCCACTGGGGCTGGAAAAGCCCTCTGAGCCCCCTCTGCTCCAGGTGATGCTTGGCACCCTGCAGTGACTCTGACCCAGGAGCTCCTAGAGCAGCTCTCACCAGCCTCTTGCTTTATCTCTTTCAGACAGAGGAATTTGCTGAAGGCCACAGACCCGAGGCCAGCGGCACCTTGTGACTCCCAGCCTGGCACTTTGATCGCCGCCCGCTCCTGCTCTGCATGCTGTAAGATCAACAGATTTTGGTACAGCCAGAGTCTCTCTTTCTGTAGCTGATGTCTTCTTCTGTTGTAAGCAAGCTGGGGAGTGCTGCGTGGAGCAGCAGGTCCCCTCCCGGGAGGAGCAACCCGGCTCAGCGGGGCACGCAGTGTGCCTTTACTGACAGCATCGGGCTGCAGGCTTTGGAACAGCACTGCTCAGATGTTTTTCAAAGTAACCTTGATCTAGAAGTCAGTTTTCATGGCTTTCATCTGTACTAAAGATAGAAAAAGTCCAGTCAGTAAAAGTACAGAGTGAAGTAAAAGCAGGTTTTTCCACTACTCATTTCCCAACAAGTAAATTGGGTTTGACAGGATGACGTGTTGGGAGGCTGCCTTAGACATGAAGCATAGCTGCAGCCCGGCCCAGGCAGCAGAGCTGTGCCGGTGGGATGGAGCACCTCCTTCCCGGGGTGCCCTGAGGGATGAACCCCACTGCATTGGATTGAGCTGACTATTTTTCATTTCATCTGTTGGAGGTTTTTGTGTATTTTAGAAGGGCAGACTAGGGAAGAGACTGGCAGTATTTGTAATTCAAAAAAATACTTTGAGAGTTTGCAGTTGAGAATGTTCTCAGGTGTGGTTGTCTGAAGAAGCACCAGAGCGTTGCGTTCTGTGTTTTAGGGACCCCTCTGCTCTGTGTGCTGTGGGCACACCTCTCATGTAAGCTCAGCACTTGTGCAGACTGTTGAAAACCAGCCACTGCTGCACAAACAGGAGCTCCTGTGCCCAGCAAAAAAAAAAGCTGGGTCTTCTGACACAACTGCGTTGCAATCCTAAGGAATTCACATCCTTCACTGGAAACACCGAGTGCGGGGTGCTGCAGCTGACAAATGTTGTGGCTTTTCTGTGTACAAAAGTGTCATCCTTTTCTTTTACCGAAACCCAACTTTAGGTGTACGCAGAGTATCTGCAGCGTGGTTGCAGGGCAGCGTTCAGGCGTTTCCCTGCCTGCCAGGTCTTGTTTCCCCCCGCCCCGTGTTCAGCAGGAGGAAGGCACTCAGCCTTCCACTGGGTGTCAGTGCGGCCCTGCGCAGCGCTGCCATCGTCCCTGTGCTGGGCCAGCCCCGAGCCGCGGGCGCTGCTGGAGGTGCTGTCTGCTGCTGCCTGACGGCTGGGGGAGCAGTGCTGCAGCTCTCCCCCTGCTTCATGTGCTTTCTGGTCAGGGTCCCTGTGTTACACAGATCCCCACGGATAGCTTTTGTAGTGCCTGCTTTCAGCACTCAGGCGTAGCACTTTGTTCTTGGCGTGCAGTCACACTGCGTTGGGTTCTGCAAGTCGGAACAAACCCGGTGCAGAGCAGCCGTGACTTCCCAGAGGAAAACCAGCTGCAGCATTCGTGTCCCAGCCTGCAGCTTCCTCGCTCCCACGCAGGTGCCTGGGCAACCTGCACGTGCTGGAGCGCTTGCAGCGCTCAGGGAGCCTGCAGGGACCGGTGAATCCTTGGCACCATGCTGCGGGCAGCAGGGCATGCAGCGATGCACAGCAGCCATCTCAGGTGCCAGAGAGGGGTGAGCAAAACCACTCACTTTGGAGGTAAGAGCCAGCTCCTGGCAGGCTGGAAGGATGCTGGTGGTAGGGTCACTGCTGGACGAAGCTGGGAAGTAGCAGGGAGCTGTTGGTGTGGTTGGGTGGAGCCTTAGTGTTCGGTGGTGATGTGCAAGAAGGATCCAGCTTCAGGCTTTCAGCAATGCCTGGGGAGGCTGCAGGGCAGGGGATGGTTTCACTTGTAAACCTGCAGTGTTTGCTGTGGGATCACCAAAACCATAACCAACGGATCCCACCGTACCCCTTTGTGATTGTTCTTGGAGCAGCAGCGTTGGCTTTGGCCAAGCCCTGGTGGTTGGCACCCCGGGGCAATGCCCATGCCTGCCCCTAGGCTGTCTGATAGTTCCCCCTAACACTCCTTGGGATTCAGGAACTGTTTCCACGTCTCAGCTCCCAACACATGGCCTTTATCAGCCCCTTGCACAGCTTTCATTGCTGTGAGAAGGAGAAGTGTGCATGTGCAATTAGCCGGAACGTTGGGTTCACGCTGACCCCAGCTCTGGGCTGCTTTATTAATCTACAGTTTTGAGTTATTCAGCTTAAAACATACTTCATTTTGAAAGAAATGCTGACAGGGCACGTGTCTGAGCCCTTTTGCTGCTGCAGCCCAGAGCTGCCCTCCCACAACGCGAGCAGCGCGAGCCGTGTGCGCGGAGCTGCCGAGCCCGGCCGAGCTCCAGCCCTGCTGCTTTAATTACATCTCGCTCAGCAGGTGGCCCGGCACTCCTGGAGCCCAGCGAGTAAAGAAGATAGATTGGTCTTTAATTATCCCAGCTGGAGCTCTGCTGCAGTGCCCGCCGCGTACCTGTGAGCGCCTGCTGCACTGTAACCTGCTTCCTGCAGAGAGAAGTAGGGCAGGGCCCCAAAAGCAGGGCTGTGGTAGGGAGCACGGGCAGCTGGCCTGGCTGCTGGTGTTTCTGTGCTTGTTTGTTACAAAGGCAGGCGCGTGTCTGCGTGAAACGCGCTCTGGAAGGTTCGTGTCTTTTTGTAGTTAAACCTTCCCTTGGCCAAGCGTGGCTGCCGAGCATCCTCCTCTTCTAAACAAACCAAAGTCCTCAGTTTTCCATGGAAAAAGGTGTTTTCCCCACAGGATGAGCTAAGCTTTCCTGCTGGCATGTTTGGTTTGCTCTGCTCGTTTGCTGACTCTGCTGTTGATGTGGGAGCTGGAGCCCAGCGGGTGCCGCGGGGCTGTCCAGGGGGGGCACGCAGCCTTCTCGTGCCTGTTGCTGTTTGCACCTTGCCCATAATAATTCTTTCCACTGCTGACAGCGTTCAAACAGAGCTGTGTTTTTTCACCACGGGAGGAAGGGTTTGTGTGATGGGAGGGAGCGCTGGGTGCTGTCGGGAGCTGCGAGCTGCTGCCCCAGCCTGCAGCGAGATGTGGGGAGCAGCGGGGAAATCCTCCTGCGCTGGGGCTGCCCGGGCCCCTGCTGGCTCCTGCTGCCTGCTCAGAAGGGCTCCTCACCCTCAGAAGCTGCTCTGCAGCCGTCTGACTGCACCCTCCTGCCCCTGCGGCCCCTTTCATTAAGAGGGGAGATCAAAGCTGCGTGCTGGGGGCTGGAGCAGAGGAGCTCGTCCCGGTGGCACGGCAGCACCGAGCGGCAGCGGGGCCCTGGGCAGGGAGAGCTGGCGGCACAGCTCCGGCCCTCCCCAGCAGGTGTGGGAGTAATGCAGCCCATCTGCTTCCAGACATGGCTGTGTGTGCTTTCAGGGCACTTCTGTGGAAGTGCTTCTGTCCTGGGCAGGCCTGCTGGGGATGGCTGTCGATGGGATGGATCCCTTGGTCTCTTTTTAGCCTGTGAGTCTGACAGCGGGGAGCTGCGCCGTGGCCTCGGCCTGGCAGGTTTCGTCCCTCCCCCCAGTCCTGCTGGGCCCTTGTTCTGCCCGGGGGCACTCTGGGGACCGGGCGCTGTCACCTGGCACACGTCCTTGCAGCCGTGAGCACGGCGGGTTCTCAGCCACACTCCAGTGGGTGCTGCCGTGGCTGCGGGCGGCCCCACTGGGGATGTGCTGGGTCCTTGCCCGGCGATGTGAGGGCAGCGCGGTGCTGCCCTGCCAGGCGGCTGCTGTGCTTCACTTCAGGCAGCGGCACCCACGAGAAGTCCCACGGTTTGGGATGTTGGCAGCAGTGAATTTACCAGGGCAGTGGCCGGGAGCTCGGAGGGAAAACAGCGCTGGGAGATGACCTACTTGTGCTCCCTGCAGAAGAGATTTGGTAATCCTAGCAGGACCATTAAAGTAATGCTGCTCCTGTTTGTTTGGAGATGAGGAAACGCGGCAATTTAATTTTCTAATGTCATGTTTTTGTTTTTAAGGCATCTGATTTATTAACGAAGCTCGTCAGTGAGGAAAATGAGCCCTGCAGGCTCCCTAGGGAGGCCACTGCCGGGCGAGGGAGGGCTGCGGGGACGCCCGGCTGCACCCGTGGCAGCAGGAGGGGCCGGGGCCCTGGGAAGGAAAGGCAGGGCAGGCTGCCTGCACCCGCCCAGCAAAAGGAGAGGGGAACACTTTGTTTTAATTCCACAACACCCATTTTTTAATCTTTTGTCTTTAAAAAATGAAATGCTAAAATCGGAGCAGTTGGCAGCTGTTGAACTGTTCCTCCTCACGGATGCATCCATTACTTTGGTAGAAAATCAGTGTCTTGTTCGGTTGGTTGCTTTTTTCTCACTCCCTAGTTTTTCAGTGTAAGAAAGGAAAACCCCGCAGTCTGCAGTCAGAGTTTGGGTTTGGTTTGTGGCAGATCCGTGCTCTGTCCGTACGCACATGCAGCAGCTCCTGCTGCTTTCTCATTCCAAAATGACGGTGTTGCTGTTTGCTGTGTGGAGCTCCTTATCAAACTGAGCAGGTGTGCTGCTTATCAGATGTAGCAGCGGGAGGCCCTGCCTGGAAGTCAGGTTTTCACCAAGACATGAGCTGGGAGGGCAGGGGGCTGGGCAGAGCTGGGGCCGTCCCCTGGTGCCAGCAGCCCCACCAGGTCACTGCAGCACAGTGCCCAGGAGCAGCCGCTGGTCCGCGGGCTGCTCGCCTCAGCTGGGCTGCAGCTGAAGGTTTGGAGGGGAGAAGAAGCCACTTAGAGCCGACAGATTCCCAGAGGAGCCACATGTTGGTGTGGAGGAGCTCCCCACCCACGGTTGCTGCCCACCCCGTGCAGCACAGCCGTACCCACGCGGGTGGCTCCGTGCTGGCCCTGCAGCACCGCAGTGTCACAGCCTGCAGCGGCTCTGTGGGGCTGTTCCTGTCTGCTTCTGGTCCCAACGCGGGTGATGCTGGCCTTGCAGTGGCGACTGCTGCTGCTCCTGACTTTGGAGAAGTGCTCCATGAAGGTAGGGTGGTAATGGTACCTCCTCTGCTTTAACCCATTGTGTGAAAGCAAGGTCCGTGCTCCCGGGCCGTCCCTGGCAGGTCCTGCAGGGCTGTTTCCACCCTTTTGCTGTGGTGGGGGGCAGGGAGAGCTGGGTGATGGCAGTGCTCTGCTCCTGTCACTGTGCTTGTTCCTGTTCAAAAGGAAACCTCCAAAAGGGCCTTCTGATGTCACACTGAGCTCTTTGCAGAGCCAGTTCCCAGGGCAGGCAGTAGCCTCAGGTCTGTTACCTTTTGTAGGTGGTGCAGGAGAAATTTTCCTTTTAAATACAAATTCTGTTACTATTTCAGTTCTTGCACTTTCCCAGCAATACAGCAAGATATCTGAGTATTGACCTTTACCAACAGATTGTGACTGTTCCCAGACAGATGTTTGTGCCGTCAGCTTTCCTGCTTCTGAGTAATTTGCAGGTTGAGTCACTGACCACGCCATCAAAATGCATGTTAATATCTGGGCGATGCCAGCAGCAGCGATGCAGGACACCGTGGGGTCCCGTATCTCTGTGAGCAATAACATGTCTGCAGCATGCACGCAGCCTGTCTGCACCACTGGCAGCGCTTGTCGGGGCGTTGGTGCAGAGCAGCGTGCACCCTTGGCTCTGAGCAGTGCAGCTCCGGGAGCTCCGTGCCTGCCCGCTGCCGCTGACTCACGGCTGGCCCTGCCTGCCTGCCTGCCCGGCCGGGCTGGCACGGGCTTGCAGCGCTGCAGGGCAGGTTGCTGTCGTGCAGAGCACCCTGCCCTGCCTCCTCCCGCTCTGCAGGCAGCTAAGTGTGCAGCCTGCGTGCACCCAGGGCGAGGGGTTGGAGTGAGCTGTAGCCCGGTGCCATTGCTGCAGCTCTGCAGACCCCAGGGGTGGCTGTAACCCCGCGTGCAGCAGTGCAGGGCGGTGAGCATGGTTCTTGCTGCCCCGCAGGATGCAGCCTCCCCCAGCAGCCCTGTCCTGCTCTCACACTTTTCCTTGGGGAACTTTGCTTAGGGGCAGCGTGTGGGCAGTACAGCTGCACAGCCAGCACGGCCCAGCTCCTGCGTCCCCTCCCCGGGGTCACCGAGGTCTGCTCTGCTCAGATTTCAGCAGCTTTGCTGCAGCTTTCCCCCTGCTGACTGCACACCGAGCTGGCTGCACGTCAGCGTGTTCCTGCAGCACCCCAAAGCCCTGTGTGCTGTAGAGCACTGCTGGGTGCCACCATCTTTGCACTGGCACGAGTTTAAAGGCTCTGAACTTAAAGAACTTCCACTTTTCCCCTGGAATTGGTCACTTGGAGCGCGTGCAGCACTGGAACCAGTTCTGTCTCATGCCTGTCTCCTCCCAGCCCCCACCAGCAGAGCAGGCCGGGGAGCCAGGAGGTGCCTGCTCGGCGGGCACGCGGCTCCCTGCACATCAGAGACATTCATGAGTTTGTCTTTAATAGCCATTCCAGGAAGTAAGTTTGCAATGCTGCCCAGGACCAGTTATTACACCCCTCCTACCTGCGTGCCAGCAGGAGGAGTTGCTCACCCACTGGCAATTGGAAGCCGTTGTACGGGCCGTCCTCCCGTGCCCTGCTGCTGCAGCAGAGCAGTTGGGTGCTCGGTCAGGTCCCCAGCAGCCAGGCAGTTTCTCGGTGCTGGATGCTGTGTGCAGCCCCAGCCTGTGCAGCCGGGCCCGGGCACTGGGCAGGGAGGAGCAGCCGAGCTCCCTGCTGCTGGCTCACCGCGGGGTTCCCAGGAGCAGCAGGGCTCAGCCGGGAGCCGCAGAGCACGAAATACCTGTTGGGACAGCACTGGCAGTGTTTCTCACCCGTAGAGCAGAAGATGCTTAAGGAAAAGTTAATCGTCTCAGCTTAGTTAGCAATTTAGAGATGATTTTAAAGGGTATGAGATCGAAATTCTGTTTTCTCGAAGTCAGGCAGCGTTGTCCCAGTTGCACTCCAGGCTCGTGTTTTGCACGTAAGCTGTTGCTCACCTGCTCAGCCGAGCCGTGGGCCGCGTGCTGCCTGCCAGGCTGCAGCCCCTCCTGCTTTGGAGACTTCCCTGGGGGCAGCGGGCAGGGGCTCGCTGGGCTGCCCTGCAGCCAGCCCCTCCCCACAGGAGCTCTCTGCGATGCTGTGTGTCCCTTGGTGGCCAGGCTGTGCTTACCAGCGCTCCCCGGAGCGCTGCCCAGTCCCTCCGAGCTGCGTCGGGAGGGCTGGAGCACCCCTGCAGCCCCTCTGTCGCTGCCGTTTCAGCCCTGCAAGGCGTTTTCTGGCAAAGCCCGGCGGGGCTCAGGCTGCTGGAGCTGTGCAGGGCTCGCAGCTGTGTGCAGCCCATGGCAGCCGTGTGCTCCTGCCCTGCTGGCTGCACACCAGGCTCCCACCGCAGCGGGGTCTGTGCCTCCCCTCCTTACCCAGAGAAGCCAGCTCCTAGGGCCGTGCTTTTTTTTCTGCTGCGCCTCCATATATGGCCATATGGGAGCAGACGGCAGCTGGGAGTATTTCTGTGAACTTTGGCTGTTGTTTTTTTCCCCTCGGATGCTGTAAAGCTGCTGCAGACCCGGGGCAGCTGGGGCGGGGGACGACAGAAGTGCTCCGGGGCAGAGCTGAATGCAGCGTTCCCGGGGGTGCTTGGCACCGGGCTGGCCAGCACTCAGCCTACAGTCCTGTTGTGTGAAATAAGAAAAGAGCACTCTGCAGCATATTGCCTCTTTGGGTGCTGTGCACCTTTGCAGAACTAACCGGCTGTCTTTGCAAACAGAGCACTGCTGCTGCGCTGACAATGTCTGGCAAAACGGCGAGCACCACCAACAACATAGCCCAGGCCCGACGGACCGTCCAGCAGCTGAGAGTAGAAGCCTCCATAGAAAGAATAAAGGTGAGAGCACGGCCTTCTCCACCCCTCCTTTCCTCCTGTTTTCCCCCAGTGTGACCAGGGACCGCGTGTGGGGGCACGCCCTTCAGATTTGCCCCCGTCTTGGAACTTGACATTTAACGTTCAGCCCCACACATCTGAATAACGTGAACTCATTCTGCATTTTGCCCAGAGGCCTGGGGGTGCCCATCCCCAGCGGAGCTGGGGGCACCCAGCCCATGGCAGGGGTTGGTGGTGGATGGGTTTTAAGGGCCCTTCCAACCCAGCTGTTCTGTGGTTCTGGTGGCTGCCTGCAGGAGAGGCCCCGGGTAGCTGGGTGTTTTACGGGCTTGCAGAATGGACCAGAATGAAATGTGAGCTGCAAGTTGGGTGTGTGATGCAAACAGCAGGCGCGAGCTCCCAGTTCCATGCCTGTTACGTTCGCTGTGTGGTTTTCTCATCCTTCAAATGACTGAATGGTACCTGCAGAAGGAGGAAGGTCCTTGAGACTGGATTTCATGAAGGCAGAAAAGAAATCGGACATTTTTTCCAGCTAGAAGGGCAAGGATGCTGGCTGCATCAGTAGTTTTGTCTGCACAGCTATTTGAGCACTGCCTGCCCAGGTTTTGTCTGCCTGGCTCCTGGCGTCGCTGCCAGCCCTTCTGCAGGGCAGCAGCGCGGGCTGGGGAAGCAGAGAGCAGGGACCCTGCGGTGGCGGAGCGCAGAGCGGGGTTACACGAGGAGGGACCGCACTGAGTGTTCTGGAGAGCGTCAGTCATCTGAGGACACTTCTGTTTATTGTCCCCAGCTGTATAGACAATAAGTTCCTTATTACAAACCTGCTGTATTATTTTGAGCCCTTCCTGTTTATTTTTGGTCTTCTGCAGCAGCCCCGCAGGAGCGGAGCGGTCCCTCTGCCCGGTGTCACAAACGAGCCCACAGCACCAGGGTCCCTCCTCCCCTCCTCTCTGCAGGTGCAGCTGGCCCCAGGACGAGGCCCGGGGCTTCCTGTCTCCTGCAGGACACAGGCCTGGGCCCACGCGGCGCTGCCTGCCCAGCACCTCTGCGCAGGGTCGCTGTGCCCCTGGCAGCTCTCAGCACCCGCTGGCATCGCTCGCTGGGGGAACACGCAGCTGTTTTATGTTTTCCTTCTGTCTCTTGCAGGTGTCAAAGGCATCAGCAGACCTCATGCTGTATTGTGAAGAGCACGCCAAGAAGGACCCACTGCTGATGGGCATCCCCGCTTCCGAGAACCCCTTCAAGGACAAGAAGACGTGCGTGCTGCTGTAGGGGAGCGGCGGTGCCCGGGGCAGGGCACAGAACGTAGCCCGTGAGGTACCCGGCGCTCACTGCTCTCTCCCCACGTGTGTAGGTGATCTCTTAAGCTTTCTGAAGCACCCCTCTGCTCCCAGCCTCCGTTAGGAGGTGAGGTTTCAGAGTCCCTTCCCCCTGTGCAGGGGTCCCTGCGCAGAGCTGCGGCCAGGCAGGCACAGCCCGGAGCTGCTGGCACGCTCGCCCCGCAGCCCCCCCGACACAGCGGGGGTTCCACCCCGCCTGGAACCCCGTGTGCACGCAGAGCAGGGCCATGTGCCCGCCTCAGGTGCGCGTTCATGCACATCCACACCTCAAGTGCATTACCCGGCAGCGTGCCCCCGGGGAGGGCTGCTGCAGGGCCCCCAGCCCCTGCCTGCTCCTGAGTGTGAAACCCGGGCTGTCAGGAGGCAGGAGCCCGAGGGCTGGTGCCACGGCTCTTCAGGAGGAGCTGGGAGAGCAGAGTGCTCAGCTTCAGTTCTGCTTTTCTGATTTCTCTCATCAAAAATCGGTGTTGGTGTGACAGAAGAGCTGTCAGAAGGATGGGAGGCTCCAGGCGCATCGCTCGGTGCCTTTGTGGCGGGGGCAGAGGTGTGGTTCTGTCACTCACGTATGTTTTGTACAGAGATTCGGAATTTGGCTCTCTTTTAAATTCCTTTTTAATGCCGAGTGGTCTCCAGGTGGTGGTCGTGCAGGTACAGCCGGGGGCCTTGCCATCGAGCAGGTGATTTTATATGTAGACATAATAAAAGAGTCCTTGTGCGTGTGTGTACATCTACCTAAACCGCAACAGAATATTTATGCAAACATTGCCTATTAACAGAAATTCAGGAGGATTTGGGGTGACCCTGGCTCTGGCTGGCTGCCCCTGCTCCGCAGCCCGAGGTGCAGAGCGGAGCCGGGGGGCGGCCGTGGCCGTGGGGGTGTTGGCAGCACCTGCCAGCCCCCTGGGACTGACCGTCCTGCCTTGCCCACTTGTCATTTCTGTATTAAATTATGTACGCACTGTTGATAATATGTTGAGAAATTATATATTTGTTTAACGAGGCTTTTCAACAAAACCTAAACGCAAGGCTGACAGCAAGAAAACTGCTGCTTACCCTGTGCTGGCCTTCAAAGTATTTTTATAATTAGACTATTTTTCTAGCGACAACTTCCAGGCAATAACGTAGATCCACGCTGATTTTTTTACTCTGTGGGCTCCCCGTTGTGTAAGGCATCTCGCTGGAGGCAGGGCTGGCTGCGCTGGGGCGCGGGGGCTCGGAGCATCCCGTGGGTCAGGGTGAGGGTTGGGGACCCCGTGCTGCTGCCTGGTGTGCTGCTCCCAGCACCCCGCAGCCTCCAGCGTGGTGTCGGAGCTCCTGCCCCAGTGACCTGTGTGCATGCATGGCTGACGTTCCTCTGCCTTTTCCCCGTGCTGTTTGCCCCTAAGAGGAGCACGAGCCCGGTACCGCGCGGGGTCCAGCCGCATGCTTCCAGCTCTGGCCCTGCCCGCCCGCGTGGCCGGGCGGCGCGGGACGCTCACCTTTGTACTCCCAATAAAGGCTCTGGCACGGCACGGCACGCCTGTCTGCTCCTTTCTGCTGGCAGGGAGCCCGGAGGCGTGCCCCCGCGGGAGGGGCTGCGTGTGCCTCTGGGGACACGGGGACCCCTCGTTCCCTTTGGACCTGGCCGCTGCTGAGTGTGTTCTGTGCATTTTCATACAATTTTGACATCCTTGCAGCAGTGGGTAAGGATATCAGCATCTCCTTCAGTCCTGCTTGTGCTTTGGGAGAGCAAAAGGACTGTGCGTGGGCACGATGCATCTTGGGCCAGAGAGGTGAGTAAAGGCTCCGTGCCAGTTTGCTGGCAGTGCTGGGCTGAGCTGGAGCTCCTGGGAAGGACAGCGAGCACTGGTGGCTCCGTGCAGCCCTTCAGGTGACTGCACGCAATGTGGAGGGTGTACACGGGCTCCAGCAGCTCCGTTCCTATGTGTGCCATTGTTCTTTTGCTGTAAATACTGCAGTGAAAGTACAGGAACTGTAAAATTCTGAAGAAATATGGTCTCTTAATAGCAAAACGAGGAAGGAGAAATGAAACCATGGGAAGGGACAGCAGCTGGAGGTCCCTGGGGCGGGACAGGTGCTGCTGCGGGTGGATGGGTCCCCATGTGCAGCCCCAGTGCTGCTGTGCCCCTGCCCCAGTCCCGGAGAGCAGCACATGGCACGGGGAGGGGCTGAAGGGGAAAGGGGCTGAGCCAGGTCCTGGCAGCAGGGCTGGGACGTTGGGTTTGGGACCAGCAGTGATGGGAGCAGTCCTGCTGCTGGATTTAAGGAACAAAACATGAGGTGTATTACAGACTCCTGGTAAAGCTGTGCTTCAGTTCAGGGGTGCGTTTGTGGGTTTTTTCTTCCCATTTCATTCTGCTGCTTTGCTTTGCCAGAACTGATTGCACTTGGACTTGTTGTTCTCATCTTCACATATTTTGAGTTTGAGTCAAAGGTCCTGTGTTGCGTGCGCAGGGAAGGAGGCTGTTCCCAGGCAAAAAGCAATAAGTTCTGCGTGTGTGTAAATACATACATGGGGAGGGATGGGGTCCTTGCAGCATCGGTCCCACTGCACTGCTGGCATTGCGGGCAGGGCCTGGTGGGTGGGACAGCAGCAGGGGCTGCACGGGGCTGGGGGCAGCTGCATCCCAGGGGGTGCCTGAGCTCTGCGCCCGCCCAGCACCGCGGGCACTGCGGCTGCACAGGGAGGAGGGCGGCAGCACGGGGGCCGCGGTCGCTGCAGAAATGCTGACGCCGGCCACGCGCCCTCGTAACACAGCTAAAAATAACGCGGCTGGAAAGCTCCCGTGCTGGGCAGCCCCGAGCCGGGCTGCAGCGGGGATGCACAGAGCAGGGCGTAGCTGCTGCGTGGGCACTGCTCCCTGCAGCACGCACAGCATGGCCGTGCTCCCCCCACCCGCAGCGGGCACGGGGCCAGCTCCCTGGGGCACGGGAGGGTCACTGCCCTGCCTGGGGTGCAGCAGCAACAGCTCAGCTGCTCCCAGGGCCCCGCTGCACTGGGAGCAAATCCAGGGAATGGGTGTGTGGAGAGGTACTCCGGGCCCGGGCTGGGAGCAGCCCTGCTCAGGGAGCGTGGGGAAAGGGCTTCCTGCAGAAAGAACCTGGGTTTCCCCAGCGTGGAAGGAGCCCCAGGGGTTTTGGAGCAGCTGAAACGCTTCCTCGTGTTGAAACTGCGCAGCAAAGCGGCGGCGCTGGGGAAAAGCAAACAGCACTTCCTGCAGCAGGGCAGCGGCCGCAGCACCGCGGGGCAGGGGGCCGGGCGCAGCACTACAGAGCGCGGCAAAGCAGCACCAGCAGCCGCCGGCAGAGTGGAAACTTTTATTTCAAAAAACAAACCCAAAAAAACAAAGCATTGTCCGATTTCAAACAATTACATCAGCGTGGCTGTGTTCGGCAGCTGCCGGGCGGCGCGCGGCCGTGGACCGGCTGCTCGAGGGTAGTCTGGTTCGCAGACCTCAGAGTATAAATAATTTTTCCATCAATATCATAAAATAACTTATTATATATCTTAGCGTTAAAAACTTGAGAATCAACATCCTGAAAGACACTCAAATCGTTTGCCGAGCGTCCCGCTGAACTTTTTTTGGAGCTCCTTGAAGAGGTTTCAGCCAGAACCTGCCAAGTTGCACTTGAAGAACAGCCCGGAGGGCGGCTGCAGCGCGGCGGCCCCGCTCCCGGGGCGGGGGTTCACCGGCACCCACTGGTCCATGTAGCGGCTCTCCCGGCAGAAGCACATCAGCTGACTCAGCGCTGGGTCCTTCCACTGGGAGGCGTGGGGATTCTGGAAAAAGTGGGGAAAAGCGCTGGTTGAGCAGGAAAGCCACTTCCATAACAGCAGGTTTGGTCCTGGGGAGGTTCCCGAGGACGAGAGAACGCCGACGTCTCGTCCT
>WBMW01001190.1:35437-71715 GCA_013396635.1 Penelope pileata | reverse complement strand
GGGGGGGAGGTTGGGGGGAGCGTGGGGCTGCGCGGGTTCCAGGCTGAAGGCGCTGCGCTCCGCTCTGCGCGGCGGGGTCTGAGCCCGTGGGTAACGCTTAATGAATTAAGTTCGCTGCTAGGCGGTGTGCCCCGGCCGGGCACGGGGAGGGCTGGGGGCTCGGGAGCGGCATCGGAGCGCCTCAAGGCTGCGTGGCTGGGCAGTGGGCAGGGGCTGGCGTGACAGAGCTCCGCGGGGCTCCCGCCGAGCTGCCCGGGAACAGAGGCGTTGGGGCGCATTGTGTGGGAGCGGGGTGGGCCCCAGGGCCCCCTCCAGACACTAGGAGCAGCACCCACGGCATGTGTAAGAACGCTGTGCCACAAGCAGGGGCTGGCAGCTTGCAGTGCTCTCTGCTTATGGGCGCTCTGTGCTCCCCGGTGTGACCCCTGGGAGCTGCTCCCCACCCTGTGTCCCTGCGCTGTGTCCTTGCACGCGTGGGTTGGGCACGGGGGGGCCTCCCCCATGGACGGAGCAGAACGCAGCGGGTTTGGGCTCAGGCAGGGCACGTTGTTGGTGTTCACCTGCTAGTTCTCGTGCCTGCTTTCAAGAGTGAGCAGTGCCCTGGTGCGAGAAGCAGCGTTCAGTGGGATAGTGCAGCAGTGAAACAGAGAAAACAGAGGAAACCAGCCCTGCTTGGCAGCAGTGTCTGCAGAGCGGTCACTTTCCATTCTGAAAGTTTCTGCTCTTTGTGGGGCAGCAGTTGCTCTGTGACAAGGTGCTTGGTGCCGTGGTGCTGGTGGGTTTGCCTTCTAAGCGAAGGTGCAGGTGGTTCAGCTGCTGAGTTACCAGCACAGGGTTCTGTGGCACTGAGCAGAGTGGTTTATATTTGGGTGAGCCCCTGGAACCAGGCTGCTCTGAGCACTGGGTGCTGAGCCGGAGCTGCGGGTGTGTTCAGCCCTGCGGCAGCCCCGGTGCGACACAGCCCTGCCCTCTGCTCCTGGGGTGGGGTGGTTCCCCTCAGCCTGAGAGCTCTGTTGGGAACAAGGGGAGCCCAGAGCCCTGTGCTCTGTCGGGGAGCAGCAGGCTCCTGAGCCAGCAGCGCGTGGTGCTGAGCACAGCCCGGGAGGGGAGGCCGCCTTGCTCGGCGGGGTGTGTTGGCATGGAGAGCGTTACAACTGGAACTTCTGCAGCCCCACCCAGCGCGGCACTGCTGGTCGGGCAGGAACTGCGCTCTTTGAAAATAGGAAAAACTGGCTTTTTTTATTTAGAAGAGAGCTCTTTTTGAGGTGGCTGTGGTGGGAGGTGGTTTGCTGAGGTTTTTCTTCCCGAAGCATTTTGGAAGGGTGGCACAAAAGGCTGATGAGTTCGTAAAGATCTTCCTGAGGAGCAGCATGCAGGCCTCTCATAAGTGGGGAAGAAAAGTGTTTAAGATCCTTTGAATGCCTTAGTGGGGAAGATACTGCCCATGGAGAGTGGTTATCCTAACAAATTTCAGAAGCCCTAGAAGGGGAGGGAGGGGTGCCAGCCATTTTTGTGGCACTGCATGTTCTCAGGCTCTGTCAAGCACCACCGGGTGAGCCTTTGTGCTGGGCTGTGAGGAGCAGCACGTAGGGCCCATCCCTTAGTCACTGCCTGCAGCCTGCCCTGGGACAGGTGCCCCTGGCTGGGTGCAGGGCCCTCCTGAGCACGCCCTGCCCCGTGTTCCTGCTGGCAGGAGGGCTTCCAGGCAGAGCAGGATGGAGTGAGGCGGTGTCACGGGGACTCGTCCCAGCGAAGCTGCTGACCTTGTTTTGGTGCTCATCAAGAAAACACGTGTTCTACCTGAAAAGCACCCTTTGGGGGGGGGGGAACTTGTTTATCTTGATCCTGCTTTGAAAGCTGATCATTTTAACACGGATTGCTGATGTTCTGTGTGCTCTGACAGATCCCACTTCCCCCAGTATTGTAAGAGCGTACACTTGTACAAAATACAGTTTGACTGAAATGCTGCATAAAAACATGAATTACAGTCCCGTGATCTACAGTGACATTTTTATAAAGGTATCTTTTCTAGGATTGTGTGGTCGCAGGGTTAGAAGGAAAGCTTGGATTCCAGTCATCGTGGTTTGGAGGTGTGAGGAGCAGTATCTGTCCCAGAGCAGCTCCGCATTCCGTTGGTGTTGTGCCTCGTGTTGCAGGGATAAGGCGCATTGGCAGGAGGCCTGATCAGCAGCAGCAGCAGCAGCAGCAGGGTGAAGGCAAGCCCATCGACAGGAGACCCGAGAGACGACCTCCTCGTGAGCGCCGGTTCGATAAACCTGCCGAGGAGAAGGGCGAAGGAGGAGAATTCTCTGTTGATAAGTAAGAACGGGGGAACTTGGTGATAGGCTAGAGTGGAGCTGTCCTTTCCTCTGCTGCTAAGCTTGAAGAAAACCCAAAAGCAAAAACTGTTAGAATCAAAATTAAAATGATTAAGTTCAATTTGTCAATCATAGGACTGTCAGAATAAATACTTCTGCAAGATTTTATTTGCAAACTTGGCTCAAGTTTTGGACCGGGAATCATGTAATGTGAACAGTTCCATTGGTTTAACAACAAGCATGGTATAAATCAGTAAGAGTTCCACAATATTTCTCTAAATCCACAGCAGAGAGGTCGGAAGTGGAACTCAAGCATAGCTCTTGCCTGCAGGATGTTTGTTTGCTGTTGCAGCTGTTGCTCCAGTCGGTACAGCTGACTGCAAGGCCGTGCAGGTTGGCCCATGTAGGTGTTCACTCCTTCTTGGCTGCAGCGGCTTCAGACCTTAGTGAAGTCATCTTATGGCTGAAGGGTTCTGAGCGTCATGTTGGATCCAGAACTGAAAAGTTCTGAAAATAATGTTCAAATATTTAAATTCTGATGGTCATTGTTGAAGTACTTTTAAAAGTAAGGTGGGTAAACATGAAATTGTAGTGATCTAATGCCAAGTTTTGGAACAGTGAACAGCAGGTGCAAACAAAGCGTTTGTGGACAGCAGTATTACGTTTGTGTTTTTTTTTTTTCTCAGCGTAATAGTTTAGTATTGAAATTAGGCCTTGCATAGTTAGGATTAGTTCAGATGGAAGGGAGAGACCTACAGGATCTACAGAGATCCTCAAATCAGCTGCCTGACCCCTTCAGGGCTAACCAGAAGCTAAAGCGTGTGAACTAGGGCAGACGCCTCTCGAACACTGGCTGGCACAGGGCATTGAGCACCGTGCTAGGAAGTCTGGTCCAGTGTTAGACCACCTTCGTGGTAAAGAAATTTTTCCCTAAAACATCAAGTGCTGACATAAATACAAAGTGTAACTATCAGAGGAAAAGTAAGTAAATAAAATTCTTAAAAGAAAACTTTGGAAGCTGTAAACTTTGGGAGGGGAAATGCTGAAGTCTGACCATTTCATCTAGACCCATTATTGACCGACCTATGCGTGGACGTGGTGGACTTGGACGAGGACGTGGCCGCGGCCGTGGAATGGGCAGAGGAGATGGGTTTGACTCTCGTGGCAAACGTGAATTTGACAGACATAGCGGCAGCGATAGATCGTAAGTCTTTAACTTTTTCTATAGCTTCTCTGGCTATTCTTTACAGTTAATATACATTTCAAAATTTGTCTTTGAATTTCTGTGTCTGGACACTATAATGTTAACTCAGTTTTGTTAGTTCTGTTTCACATTCACATTTCAGCGGCCTAAAGCATGAGGACAAGCGTGGTGGCAGTGGATCGCACAACTGGGGAACCGTCAAAGACGAGCTAACGTTAGTAATCACTAATTGCTCCAAAATCTATTAGCAGAATGTTAAATGCTAAGTCTTACAGCTTGCAAAATGTAAAGATGTGGCAGCCATTTTTGCTTTTGATTTTGCTAATTTTTGATATACCATTAAAGAAGCCGTTGCAGAATTTAGTGAATTATGGACATACAAGATGGCTTCCACTTTAAAACCAGAGTTTTGGGGAAGTTTAGGTTGGGGGAATGTCTTGTGCTGGAATTCAAACAATCATTTTACTAAAAATAAAACGGCTTAGTTCTAACAATTTTGATCCAACTAAGCAGGCCTTTTCCCAAGTATTACATTGAGAATGGTGTTTTCAATATCCAGATGTTTTGTCTCAAGGTGTGGTGGGAGGCGGTCGGAATGGGTACTGCTCAGTGTTGGGGTGGAACAAGATGGAGAGCACAGGATGGAAAAGGCAGGGGGAACACCAATTCTTAGTGAAACAGTTCTTTTTAAAGAAGAGTAAGTTGTGTAAATATACTATAGAACTTAGGCGTTCATCTTGCGTAGTTTTAAATAGGCATGAACTTTGAAAACAAAACAAACAAAAAACCCAACTGTAATTACAGTGAGTTGGATCAGTCGGCTGTGACTGAGGAAACGCCAGAGGGAGAGGAACATCCGCCTGCTGACTCTGAAAATAAGTGAGTATGTCCCCTGTTTGCTTCAAAGGTATCACTGCTTTGCCTTGAACTTCTGATAGTTCTCCCACGTTTATTTTACCATATTCAGTTTATACATCGTTCAGTAGATATAAAATTATTCACAATACTGCTGAAGAACTCTAAAAACTGCAAATCTAGAAGGTATCTTTGAAATATTCATTAGTGTCATGCAGGCTCTTAGGTGACTTTCAGATTTAGTTATTAATGATCAGCTCTAATGTGCTTAGGATCTCAGGATTACACTACAAGTACCAAATCCAAAAGCAAACATGCTCCTAACTACCTACAAGAGCCAAGGGACAGAATGTTCTTCTTACAGCTGTTGAGACTGTGTGAATAGGAGGACTGGTTGTCTCTCACTTCCATTCTCCAGCTTTTGTGTGTGGGGGCAGTTTTCAGAGGAGTTAACTTGATTGAGTCCAATTTCAATTGGACACTTAACAGGGAAGAAACAGTTATTCCGTGGATGAAATAATTCCCACAACTGTTACTTAGTTACTTAAAGTTGACTTACAGGGATACAAATTTTTATGGAAACAGTATTTTGGTGAGTGTGTGTGCTGTGGGGGGTTCTAAAGAAAATAGCAAACAGATTTTTTAAAAATACTTGTTTGTCAGTTATTTTTTTCATGTGGGGTCCTCTAGCTCAATTTCGCCATTCATACTTTGGTTAGTGGCCAAGAGGAAACAATGACCGAGTGGAGAATAAGAAATGGGTTTGATTCAAATAAATTGCTAAATGTCATCATTTCTGCAGGGCTGTAGGTGTCCATGGTTAAGGTTGCCTTGTGCCTGGAAGGAGCCTGAGAAGTTGTAAGAAGTTACAGCTTCAGCATTGGTTAGAAAATGCAAGCTAGCTGGTCTTGGGAAAAAGTTAGGATTGCAAGTCTCTGTGCCCACATTAGGGGGTTTGGAACTGGGTGGTCTCTGGAGTCCCTTCCAGCTCAGGCCATTCTGTGGTGCTGGATTAAATTTGCTGGGCGTGCAGTATGTCCTGGACCCTCAGCAGCAGCGCTGTCCTGGAGCTTGAGCAGATCTGCACCAGGATGGGTCAGCATCCACCGAGTTCTGCGAGCTGTCTGTATGGGCTGTTTTCCTTCTTGAAATCTTCAGAAAATGTACTCTGCTTCAAGTACAACACTTCTGTTGCAATCCATCAGTTGTCTTCCTGGAGAAGCATCCTTACATAGCTTAATTTCCAGGCTGGCTATTTTGGATCTCTAAATGTTTCATAGAGCTGTAGGATGCTTTACTGGAGAGAAACATGGAGAATGCCAAGGAGCATTGCATTGTGCAATAATCATGTATTTGCACACATAACATGTAAAAAATCATCATGTCCTACACTGAGAAAAATGAAATACACTCATTTTGATGTAAAATTTCTGCGTTATTGCATCAATTAACGGTTATAGGGGAAAAAAAATTTCTCGAGCTGATGCTTTCATGGTGTTTTTGCTGCATATAATGGCACTGCTTCTCTATAATATGGTACCTCATAAATCAAAAGGAGTTGCATGAACACACTGAAGAATGACAAGAGGGTTGACTGCCTGTGTTGTTGGAACATGATCTGCTACTGAGCATAGTGGTTGTGTGTTTTGCTTAAAAATAGCTCTTTGGCAGAAGCTGGGGTTACCAAAGGGTTACAATGAGGTGATGCAGCTCACAAGGAGCTAAGTTTTATGCAGCTGTTTTTTCAAGTTAGCTGAAAGTAAAAATTATTTTGATTAGCTGGAATATGAATAGTTGCCTTTGGTTGAATGAAGGAAGCAGATTCTGCAAAACTGATTAAACTTTAAAACAAATGAACAACAAAAAAGCCCTTGAGAATTCCAGCAAGAACAAGCTCCATCTCTGCCCCACTGGAAACATTGGGCAGTAGGCCTCTCTGAAAAGGGAGAGGAAAACTCCAAGTCCATTGGAAAATGTATGCTTTCATATTTGCAAACAACATTGTCATTAATTTGGAGAACAGACAGCATGGACCAATTTTAATTTTAACATATTGCTGTGGTCACCATTTGTGTTTTGAAAGGTGTCTGGCTGTGATTTTTAGCAGTCTGTAGTTAGCTAAAGGAGATGAATTTTCATGTGTGCTTTCTGAGTGTTGGAATTGAGTTTTTAATATATAAACCTGTAAAAAAGAAAAAAGAGCATTGCAGTGTGTGTACATACGTAATGTTTATTATAACGTGGTGCTGATTAAGAACTGCTGTTGAATAGGGAACACGTTCTAAGTCATGATCGTAACATCCGTGAATTTGCTGCAGGGAAAATGAGGTTGAAGAAGTTAAGGAGGAAGGTCCTAAGGAAATGACCCTGGACGAATGGAAAGCTATTCAAAGTAAGGACCGTGCAAAAGTTGAGTTCAACATCCGTAAACCAAATGAGGGTGCTGATGGGCAATGGAAAAAAGGATTTGTTCTTCACAAGTCAAAGAGCGAGGAGGTAAAGTGCCTTTCGATATTTGCTGGTGTCCAGATCGTATAGGTTTTTGTACTGATATGCACTTCTCGGAGTGGCAGCTCTGTTCTCAGAGAAGCTGACCTATAAGAGTATAAGAGTTTATAAAGCAAAACCAACATTTCTTACAATAAAATTGAAGCTAGTAGTGCTAGTAGCTGTCCTTACTGTGGTTGATTTTCACAGTTGTTCTGTATCCTCAGGCTGGCACAAACTGTGTTAGAACCTAACTATTAAGAGAGAAGACAGGTGTCAATTTTTTTTTCCTTTTATCCAAGTTCATGGTATCATCTGTTGGCTTTACTCAGCACGAAGATCAACTGTACTCACTAAACTCTATGTAGGGCTGAAGAAATACGGGTCGTGCCTAAGCTGTGTGTCTGAAGGTTTTAACGTAGGTCACTTCTGATTCTGTAATGTTATATAGCCAAGTGCCTCTGAAGGTTTTTGGAAACCAGATGAAATGAGCTTGTATGCTTCAATGATATTCAACTTAGCTGCTATAGAATTACTTTAAAAGTGTAGTTCCTCAAACAGTTGTAGTGACCAAAATGTGTGTAATTTTTTGATAGTGAGTGTGGCCAGGGGAAAAATGTTTGTCCCACTTCTGAGCAGAGGGAAGTGCTGAGAACTCATTTTCTAATGTTGGGCTCTGGCAGCTAGATTCAGTTTCAGAAGCTGTCAGGACCTTTTAATCTTGGGTTTTCACACTGTAATATCTTAAATGGCCCACTTAAATCAGTGGCCTTCAGCTTCGTTTGCAGATGGTTCTGACTCCTTTTCAGGTAACTAAGGAGTACCTAATATGCTGTTTGGGCTCCTGATGTGTGTTTCTGCTTCTCACACCTTGTTATTGTTTCTCTTGTAAGATGGGGCATGCCAGACAAATGGGGAGCCCTGTTCATCACATGCCCATGAAAACTCCGTTTCTAATCCTATGAACATGGAATGAGTTTAGTTCACAATCATGCCGTTTTCTTTTCACTATGTAAAGTACTTCAGTTGTTTTCCTTAAGCTGCTCAGGGTTTGAAATTTTTGTAAAATACTACGTTCCCTGGCTTGCGTGGGAAATGGAAATTGACTGAGACTGCTTGTTGTGAGTTAGAAGAGTGAGATTGGACAGAAGCATTCACCTCCTTTGCCAGAATGTACTAAACCTGTAGTCCTTCGAGCGTGTTGTGAAATTCCCCCCAGCTCCAGTCTCCCTGGTGTGGATCTGTGACACTTGATCAATGGCAGATGGTCTCTTTTGAAACATACCTGGATGCATGATAGTGTAATTCGGTGGCTGTATTCTTGAGTATTTAAGAAGCTGGAAAGCTTCATGCTGCATTTTTCATTTGAAAAATGAACTGGTAGTTACAAAACGAAAAGGAGAATAAGCAATCAAATTACTGTCTTGGAACTCCTGACACAATTAGCAGATTGCTCTCTCTGAGGTGCATTTGGTTGATTTCTCTTCAAATAAACGATTCAGACACTTCAGTGCCTGAGTGAACCACTCCTTGCTGTACAAGCACAGAAGCAAGACACCAACAAAACTGCCTTTAACAGACTCTTCTAGACTTTGTCCAGCAAATCTCTACCCATTTCATCTATTCATTGTTCATTGATCTTGGGAAAATGCTGCTTTTCTTCTGCGAAGTACTATAGCAGAACTTTTAAAACACAGGTGTTAAAAAAGCTTTCACTGCAGTTCCTTTGTTAACAGGTTGAGAAGGTAGGACAGTTCAAGCTGTGAACAAAGCCTGCTCATCACCTGCTGCTGTTACTCTGTCTTCTTGGACATCCTTTTGAGTCATGCAAGTGGGGGTGGCGTAAGGTTTCTGTGCTTGATAGTAAAGGTGTCGATGTGTGGAAGTGACTTGGATTATAGGTAAATTCTAGGTTTCATCTCAGTGTCTTGTGTACTCTTATGGCTGAATAGTGACAGTGTGCACCAGCAGATTTTTCTGAGAAATCTGTGTTGAAGTGTTGAGAGGACCACCCTTGTTCTTGTAGCTTGAGGGCTCCTGAGAGTGTTCTAGGAGCCTGTGGGGAAGGGAAGTGTGTGAGGTGCTGCTCATCTGCCTTGGTCCTGTGAAGCTGTCCTCCTCCTCCTCTTTGTGCCCTGCAGTGAGGACTGAAATGTTTGACTGTATCTTAGGTCTTTCCTGTCTTTCCCATTCGCTATGCAATGAGCTCTTAATACCGTCTCAGATTCTTGCTGGTTGAATGTGAAGTGTGCACATCCTGGCAGCCCTTGTCTGATGAGATCCTTCCAGGAGATTGGGTTGTGCCGTGAGATCCTTGTCCTGCAGCTGGTTTAGTGGCCTGAGTCCTGCTGAACGAAAAATGGGAAGTTGAGTTAGGAAGAAATCTTAAAGCTTGTTGGGATAGCTCAGTGCAAGTCTCCCAGAAAGGTTTATCTCATAATACTTCAGTTTCTGCTCTGTGTGTCTCTTGTGCTGTGCCTCTTCCCTGTGCCTTTAAACCTTCTTGCTACTCTGCAATCACTTCCCTTAGAGAGGAGATCACAGTGGAAGGCTGAGAAACGTGTTTTGGAGCATAGGAGTCCATCTTTTCAAAGTCTGTAGGAACCTCTTTTGAAAGCCAGCTGTGCAGAATCTCTTTTCTCATTAAGGGTAATTACTTAAAGGCACCCCCAGCCTCTGCCGTCGGTCTGGGTGGCTCTGTGTGCCCGATGCAGCGAGGTGCTGCAGGCCAGTCTGCGTGGTGCTCTCCAGCAGATTCCAGCAGCTGGTGTTAAGCTTCTTTTTACCACCGGTCCGAGAGTTCTCATTGCCTCCCAGTAGAAGTCTGCCCTCTGCTCTTTCTGGATGCCTGCACAACTTCTGCTCTCATCCTTCTGCTGCTTCATGTGCTCGGTGACATCTGTATCCAGCCGGTTCATGTGACCATATTACCTGTTGTTTCTGTATGTAGTCGAGTCTCATTTCTTCCTTTTGTTTTCTCCCTTTGTTCCTTTTGTCATTTTGGCGTGGACACGCAACTTTCATCAGACAAAGGCGATGACAGAAATGCAGGGGAGTCTGCTGGAGTCAAATGAGGTACTGATCCTTTATATCTAACCAGTAATCTGTGTTTTGGTCTGAGCCCCTTCAGAACTGAAGCCCTTTGGTAAAAAGAAACCACAAAAACAGAACACGGAGCTCTTCTGTCCATGCCTGTTGTCTCACCGTGCACGGTATGGGACCCTCCATGGTTAGTGCCTTCTCTCCTAGTTAAGCTCAGTTCATTCCTTACCATAAAGACTTCCATCGTGAGTCTCTTCTCTGTTGCTGTTTTTCCATATCTTGCTGTCTGCTTTGGATCACTTTCCATGACTGCCTTGTTCTGAAAACTTTGGACGCCCTTCCCCAGCACCCAGCAGTGCCTGCAGGAGCTGTCAGTTGGGTGGGGGCGGTGTGGAGCTGCCCCTGCGTTCCAGCTGAATGCTTCCCAAGGTGATTCACTGCTGCCAGTCTGCGTGCTGTGTCTGGGTGTGTTACCACCTAGCTACAGGAGGAGGAGGAGGAGAACATGCCAAGTCTCCCCTTAGTGTTTTAAAGTAGCTTGAGTTATTTTGGGTGAAGAAATCCTCAGGTTACATACAGAATTTGCTGCTTGCTGGGTTTGGTGATTAAAACCAAGGTTACACTGTAAAAATACAGTATTTTGGTAGACCCTAGAGCTTGTTTTTTAAGCAGTAGCAGTTCAGGGAAGGAAATGCACAGAAATGCTGTACCAAGGCGCTGATCTGCCCCTCGGAAAAGCATCATTAACTACCAGGGAGTTGGAAATGCCACCTCAGTACCCTGCAGTGATGGAGACAGTAGGTGAAATACTCTGTAACAGGAAAGGAATCAAAACTGTAACAAAAGGCATTGTTTACTGTTCCTGGAATCACTGGTGTACTTCCACTGGAGCGTCGTCCTCCTGCTCGTGCTGTGTCAGGTGGAGATGTGGAGTGACTCTGTCTGGAAAGCAGCTGCTGCAGCAAACTTGTAGAGCTGAGGGGAGAGATCTCTGCGGGGCAGGGGTGCGGTTCAGACTGGTAAAACCAGAGGTGGGTTGGGGAACGGCGGTCACAAGGATCGCATCCATCACATCCCAGTGAAACAGGTTTGCAGTGAAGCAGCATGGAGCGATGCTTCTCACTGTGCCGGACGGAGCCACGGTGCCCTGCGCTGCGGGGTGTTGGGGAGGCCACGCGTACAGCCAGGCTGCGGAGGGCTTGGTGGCTCTGTGCACTGTGCTGCTTGCCGCTGGCTTGAGGCATCCCCCAGAGCAGCTTTCAGCCCTTTGACTGCAGACCTCTGCGTAGCCCTTGGCGGCTGCCTTAGGAAGGATCCGCAGCAGGTAATTAAAAGGTGTTGTGCATAATTGCACGGTGCCTTGCCTTTGAAAGTCAGCGTGTTGTGTAACTGCTCCAGAAGCAAAGTAACTTACAGTCAGCACGCTTACGCTTGCAGGGAGAGGAGAGCAAACAGAATTGCTTGGCCAAAGTTAGGGGGCTGTAGGGTTATGTGTTGCCATGTTTCTGAACCATGGTGGCTGGGCTGTGTAAGAGACAGAGCGATGGAGAAACCCTTGGTTGGATCTGTGGTGGTCCATTTTTGGCACCAGTGATACGCAAAATGTACAATTGATTTTTGTAGAAAAATAGTTGTGCTAAGTAGGAGAAATAAAGCCACTTGTTGCTTTCTGTGTTCAGTGTGTAACAACTTGCTCAGCCCGTGCTGCGTGGTGGCCCTGGGGTCTGGTGTAGCTCGTTGTGCTCACCTCGCTCTCGAGGCTCGGGTTTGTCACCATGAGTGTGCTGGGTGTTCCAGCACGGCATGCCTTGGTGTAATTCCTGAGATTGATTCTCTCTTAGCATTCATGTGTTAGTTGCTGTAGTTACATGGCACATGAGCTGTGCTTTTGCTGCTGTTTGCTGTGGCCAGTAGGAGCCAGAGAGGGGTTCCAGCAGTCTCCACTGCTCAAATACTTACACGGAGCCAAGCATGTGAGGCTCCCGTAGCGAAATCAGGATGGGTTGCTGGGGGTGTCTCTGAAAAGAATTAAATGAACTGATAGAACCCGAAGGTCCTCAGCATGGGAGGTGAGAGGAGGTGAGGGTCTGTGTTGGCTCAGTGCTGGGTTTGGTCTCTGGTAAGCTTCAACTCGTTCCTGTAGTAATGCCAGTTTCCCTGAATTATCTTGGAAATAAAACTTTGTTCACGTGCTGAAACTTCAGGTCATGCCAGTGGGTGTTTGCTTTCCTGTACATAGCTTCTGTCCTCTGCAGAGGAGGTTCAGCTGGCTGACAGCAGTTCCTGCTCTGTCTGCCATGCTTAGGGCGTGAGGCTGGAGGTGAGTGCGGGTGCTGTGCTGCAAAGAGCGCAGCCGCAGGCGGAAACGTTTCAGCGGTGACTTTACTGATGAGCAACGTTCATTTCAGGCTCATGCTGAGGACTCTGTAATGGATCACCACTTCCGTAAGCCGGCAAACGACATCACGTCCCAGCTGGAGATCAACTTTGGAGACCTTGGCCGCCCCGGCCGCGGTGGCCGAGGGGGACGGGGTGGCCGAGGGCGCGGGGGCCGCGCCAGCCGCGGGGGCCGGACTGACAAGGTGAGCGGCTGCAGCTCTGCTGTACCAGGGCTTCCTCTTCGTACAGCCCTGAGTGGCTTCCTCACTTTGGGGGGAATTGGTCAGCAAACAAGCTGCCTTGTAAAACCAAGTGAAAGGTCTGTTCTTGCAGGTCTCCTTTCAGCTAGGTTACTGTTGGGACAAAAGGATGAGTGTTGTAGCTGCGTTCTTATTGCATGCAAAAAAGGGGAGGGGCAGAGTAGGGTTACACTTGAAAAACCAAAAAAACCAACAAAAAACAGTTCATCTTAGCTGTATCTGATCTGAAAAATGACTCTGGGCATATCAGAGGGCTCAGGACAGCGCGTCTGCGCTGTGACCCTGCGGGAGGGGAAGAGGACTAGTTTGGCTGCGTGCTGCATCTGCAATTAGTTTAGGGGGCTTCGTATCAAAATGAGACTTGGTGCTTTGTCCTAACGTGCAGGAAATCTTTCCACCTGTAGTTCTGAAGCCCTAAGGAAATAATTGGAAAAAGTGCTGCATGGGGCCCGGGGCAAAAGTGTGAAGTACTGTTGTACAGCTGTCGCAAAGCCTTGATGTAACGCAGGTCATCTACTCACCGTAACTGTGTGCACTCAAACGGCCAGAAAATGAGTTCGGTCTGTGGCGTGACTTCTTTCATGTAAACCAGACTTGCTCATTTTTCCTCTTGTAGGATGCTGACTTTCTCTTTTCATTGCATCTTTTAAGTTCTTAGATTTATTAGTTGGAAAATTCTTTCCTTATAAGAATGTAAGAGAATTGATATTAAAATCTGGTGGGTTTTGCTCTGAGTTGCTTCGCTAATGTCATCTTGAATCTTCAAGAATGCTGTCATAAAGTGGTTAAGGACCTTGAGACCTGCAGGTTATTTCATGCTGACTTTGTCTGTTTCCTTCCAGTTGGTTAAGGAGTTTGATGTGATCCACACGCCCAACCAGGTGGGTGATCTCCGCGGGCCCTTGCCTTCCCTGGGAGCCTTCCCTGGGAGCCCTCCCCTCCTGCAGCACGCTGCCGGCTCTGCCTCGCCCTCTGCTCTTGTCACGAGCAGCTGCAGATACGAAGAGACAGGCAGAAGGCCCTGCTATTACTGCTTAACTCTAGTTTGCGGCATGGGCACTTCTGCAGTCTTTTTCCTGTAGATACTGATGCAGCTTTTATTGGAATGATTTAAGTTTCTCTTCCTCTTGGTAATTGTAGGTGTTTATGGGAACTTCCACTGCCGTCTCTTTTTACTCATCTTCCTTTCTGCATTTCTCATCAGAAAGTGAAGATTACTCTAAAGTACTTCCTTTGGCATTGCACTGCAGTGCTCTTTTTTATGAGGAGTAGAGAGCCTTTTGAGGGAAAAACCCCAGATCTGCAAGTACCGAGGGGACTCCTGGCTACTGTGTCCGAGTTCTTAGGGATAGATTGGCACGCTTTTTTTTAATAACAGCCAGTTTGTGAATGGGCAAGTTAAATGTGTGAGGCCTGACCTGTGCTGTGAGCAGGCCCTTCCTGCAGCGCTTGGGTCGTCCCCTCGGTGAGAGCTGGTGGTCGGGTGCTGGTGGAACAGCAGCAGCTGCCTGGAGGGAGCCTGTGAGCAACGGAGAAGAGACGTGCTTGTGAGCTCGTGCCATAGGCACGTGCAGGTGTGGTCCACGTAGTGCCTCTAACGTCTCTGAAGATAGCTGGGAATTAAAAAGTGATGGGGAAAACTGTCTTGACCCTGGTGGGAAAAAAGTGTTATTGCCTGTCATGGTGGGAGTGAAAAGTTGCTCTTGCAGTAACTTTTTTCCGATACTGAAGTGTTTAACTCTGCTGCCCTGCTTACCTCCTTGAAACCCAGCGGTTTTGGTGTGGAAGCTGCTGAGCAGGGTTCAGGTTGGTTCCTAAAAAGGAAGTGGCGTTCCCCTCGCACAGCTGGCTGTGCGCTGACGCGAGGGATCGGCGCGGTACGGCTCGGTGCGGCTGGAGATGATAACTTTGTGATGTTTCTCTTTCAGTCAAGTGCTTCTGCTCCTGATGTAGATGACCCAGAGGCTTTCCCAGCTCTGTCCTAAACTGGATGTCATAAGCCAACCCTGCCCTCGTCGGGCCTTCCTCTCCGAGGCTTGCATGCTTAAGGATCCTAAACAACTAAGAAATTTAAAAAAGGAGACTGTCATTCATACCATTCACACCTAAAGACTGAATTTTACCTGTTTTGAAAATGAACTTCTCTCGCTACACAGAAGCAACAATATGGTAGTCAGTTTTGTATTTAGAAATGTAATGGTAGCAGGGATGTTTTCATAATTTTTTCAGAGATTATGCATTCTTCATGGATACTTTTTTGTATTGCTGCTTGAAAATATGCGTTTCCAAACTTGAAATATAGGTGTGAACAGTGTGTACCAGTTAAAAGCTTTCACTTCATTTGTGTTTTTTAATTCAGGATTTTAGACGCTTTCCCCAAACTGCAAACTGGTTTTTAATTACTGCGCACTATTTCTGTTTCCTTGGTTCCTGCTTAGCAGGATTTTGTCGGTCCGTGGTCTTTTGGGACATGCAGAACTTTATTTTGGCAGACTGTTAGTGCTGTCTGCAGTGCCAGCTCCTGGAGTTGTTCGGTTTTAATGCTTAATTTCAGACTTGGAAAAACAGTCATTTTTCATCTGTTCCGTAGTTTGTTTACACACAATCTTTATACAGAATTGATACCAGATACTTGAAAAGTATTCAAAGCACATTGGTTTCTAGTTACATACCTGTGTATTGATCCAGCAATGATATGTGGATAATTGGTCTAAACAGGTTTTTAAAATTAATGTATTACACCTTTCACTCCCCCTTTCTACCTTTATTCCCTCCTTGCCCCTTCAACAGAACAAGAAGCCTTGTTGAGGAAAAAGAGAAGTTTTTAAATTACCAGTGCTTTTTCTTTGGGAGGGTGCCTGGCAGCTGTGACCTTGCTGTTGTTTGGAGCTGGGAGGGGGAAGGAGGGAGCTGCTGCTGCAGTAGTCCAGGGGACTACGGCTGGGACGTGGGGCTGGCGGCACGGTGCATCGGCGTCTGGGGTACTGCCAGCAGCAGCTGCAGCCTTGGCCGGGCTGGCAGGAGGGAGTTTGGGCTTCCTCCCCAACCAGGGACGTCGCAAAAGGCGCGAAGCAAAACCCCAGTGCTTCACCTGTTAATCCAAACGTTCTGGATTTCTGCAGAGATCAGACTGCAGCTGACAAATGAATGTTTTTCAGAGAGCGATTGTAAGAGCCGTCAGAGCCGTGCAGCAGCTCGTGGGTTTAGTGTAACCCCTGCGAACAGGAGCATTGCCGCTTCACTGCCCAAAGGGAGTTAAGAGAATGTCTGTCCAGGAGGGTTTCTTGGGGTTTTTATCTGCAGCATTTGTTAGGAGACTAGAAGCAGGATTCTCATTTTATTTAACGTTTTACACTTTGGACAGCTTATAACATTTGTAGTTTCTTAACTAGGTAGATAGAAAACAAATGGTAATGCCCTATTTTTTTAAAAGCTGTACAGGACAGGCAAAAAGTATCAGAGACCTTTGAATATGTAATGTCAGACTCCTTAACTGTGGTGTTTAGCTGGCTTGATTTATCTGAACTGTTTTCTGCAGAAGTTTTTGTTGTAAACCACTGTTAATACCATCAGCTTGGACTTCCTAGCGCACTCACCTGTCCGTTCAGAGCACCCGGCTGGGAGGAGGAAGCAAGTTTCCAGCCAGTGGATGGTGCTGCCTCTCGGTGCGTTGCTCCTGGCTCCAGGCAGATCTCCCGCGGGCGCTCAGGGCGAGGGCTGTGCTCCTTCCAGCGCTGAGTGCTTCTCCATCCCCTCTTTAGCAGGCAGAATGTGCTGCGGTCCCAGTGCTAGGGAGCCCTTGAACAATGCAATGCAATGCCTTGATACGCATTGATACATGCTCACAGAAAAGCTTTCTCTGTAACGTAACCCTTCCTCCCTACATCCAGACTGTACCTGCTGTTTCAGTTGTCACTCTGCTCTTTTCCAGATGACTGCTGGGCTGCCCAGTTGGTCACCTGGGGCCCTGCTGGCCGGGTTGGCCAGGAGCTTTCCCTCCTGCTGTAGAGCACAGAGCAGTGTCGTGAGCGGTGTTGGAGACAGCTTGTACTGCACGTGGGTCTGCCTGCTGTTCTGATAGATGTACATCTGCCTCTTCCAGTCCATTCGCGGCAAGAACTAAAACTGTGAACATATCTCTAATATTGGTGGGTGTTAACTGAAATAAAGGTTTATTTTCATGCTCTTTTAAAAATGTCATGAAAACACACGGAGGTGAAACCGCTTAGGTCAGTAGTGTCTGGTGCAAATCTTCCTGTGGTGGTGGTGCCGCTTCCATTGCTGGGATCAAACTTTGCTTTGGGAAAACGTCTCCCTCTGAGCAGCTTGCTTACGGTGGAGGAGCTTGCTCTTCAGTAACTGCTTCTGTCCTCTTGGTACTTACGCTGTCACAGCACACCCGGAGGACTAGACCGTCTGAACTCTGAACAGTCTGAGAAAAGGTGGCCAGCAGAAAAAGCTGCAGAGGGAGCAGCACATGGTGCCTATTGGCTTGTGAATGTAACGATGGCAAGTTTTGAGCATGAAAGTTCATCTTACAGCTTGGTGCTGGGAGGAAACGAGGCTGGTCAATAAACGCGAGTGTTAGCTGTGTGGGGAAGGGCACAGGGTTTTCTGAGGAAAAGGAAACATCAACGTGTGAATACGTGGGGGTGGTTGCAGTACAGAGAGCTGAGACCACTCTTAACTGTGATTGTTTTGCCGTTGAGATTGGTTTGCGTAGCTGCACCTCGTGTTTCAATAAATGCAGGACATATGCCTAAAGCTGACGCTTGCAGCATTTGCTGACCCGCTTCTTTCTACCATCCTTGCAAAGACCTTGTTACCTTCCACTCCGCTGTCCCCAGGCCCTGGGCGTGCTCGAGCCGGGGCTGAGTGCTCCAGCGCAGCCGTCAGCGAGTCGTGTGCCGGGCTGGGCTCTGGGCTGGAGAGGCCAAACCTGATGCTCCTGGGGAGCTTGAACCTGGCGGGGGGAAACCGCTCCTCAGGTGCTCGGAGAGGAGTCACGCAGTCTGGGCTTTGCCCCTGCTGATGGCCATTGGTCTCCTCGAGCTGGCGTTCGGCTTCCCAGGAAGCTCCGTGTGGGAGTTCATCTCCTACTGCAAGAACAAGGAGAAAACAACATCCTAGTGTGCAACTCATGGTTAATAAACATCAGAGTCAGCTAGCAGTATGTCTGAAGGTCACTGCAGAATTAATGGCTGATAAAATAGTGATTTAAAAATTAATTCCTTTGGTAATGGGGATCTGACGTGGTTTTGTGCAGCTGACTTGAGGCAGGGATCTGTCTGACCGCTGGAGTCCTCTGGGGAGGGCGGTTGCCGGACAGAGCGCGGCGAGCACAGCAGCGGGGCTGCGCTGCCCTGGGTCTGGCCCGAGCAAAGTGTCCTTGGGAGGGACACGGGGTGCTGCTGACAGGAGGAGGCTGTCGGGGTACCGGCCTGGGGACTGCAGCTTGCAACAAGCTGCTAGACCCAAAAAGTGGAACTGCAGAGCCGATTAACTTACTAAAAAAAATACCTTGTGTGCTTTCTACGTAGCTGTCAGTGTGAGCGGCCTTGTGCAGCGGCGGGCTGCAGTGCTTTATTGCCTGGCCAGAAGCCTTTCTGGGTGTGGTTTACCTGTGAAAAAAGGACGATGTCGAGTATCGAGGCTGTTCTCCCGTTCTGCTAAGCTCTCCCTAATAAAGCTGCCCTGGGTTTGTCCCTGGGCACGGGGTGGTGGTGGCAGCTGCTGCCTGCAGGGATTGATGGACTTCTGCTCAAGCTGCAGGGGGTGCAGAGCCGACCCTGCTCAGGTTTTTCTGACCCATAAGGTAGTGTGCTGTCATTTAATTCTGCAGAAGCTGTGAATCAAATAGGATCTTGCAGGTTTTTCCTCACGTTTCATCAGCAATACAAACTAAGGAAATGTGTTTGAAGTGTGGTTGTTACCCCTGCGGTGCCTCAGCTCTGGGCAGCAGCGTGGCTGCTGCCTGGTGCCCCGTGTCAGCTGCTGGCCCTGGCGTCCTTGGATGCGCTGCGGGAGAGGAGCGAGCGGGGCAGCGCTGGGGCTCGGTTCTGGACAGCTGAGCGTGAGCTGAGGCTGCTTCCACGTGTGTAAGAATTCACTGTGAATTCTGTGTGCGTGGGTTTACCCACAGATCCTGGGAAGTGAGCTCGCAGTCCTGGATCTCAAGTCATCTTTTCCTTCAGAAACTTGGAATTAGCACATGACCAGCATGCCTGGTTGTGCTTGGGATTCATACTTGACAAAGGGCAGGGTTCCCGTTGTGAAGACAAGTGGAAGCCTTGCTTCTGTCCTCCTGAAACAGCAGCCCCAGAGGGGCAGGGCAGCGGTGCAGGGCAGGAGGCTGGGTGGGACGGCTGTGGCTGCTTGGGTGCTCTGCAGCAGTTCCTTTTAGGGATGGACAGCAGTGCGTCTTTGTCAGGTTTGGGTGAAGATGCTGAGAGGGGCAGCTGCTCCACAGGGTGCTTCTGGGCCACTGTTGGAAGCCATTTTGCTATGGAAGTGCGTCCTCCTGCTGTGCTGTCTGAGCATGGCCAGGAGCAGCTGCTGCCTTTCTGTTCTGGGACCTTAGCACAGGGCTCCTGGGCCAGGGTGGAGGTGGCAGTGGGGATGTGAGTGAGTTCCAGGGTTGAAATACTGTTTCAAAATACAACTCAAAACAAACCCTCTAATAACTGTGACCAGGGCTGCGCTGCAGGAGCTGTTGTGAAGCTTCCTCACATCTGACCTGCAAGCCAGCAAATCCAGTTTGGGCACACCTATAGAAACTGGGCAGAAGGGGAAGAGCACGCATCTCGTGTCGGTGCTGTGGTGCAGCACGCTCTTGTGTGGTGTCTCAAGGAGCACACGTGTGTGCCCCTCTTGACCAAGAGGCTTGGCTGTGTGCATCTGTTGCCACACCTGAGAATCCCTTTTTCTTCAATGCACAACGTTTGCTACGAACATGGTGAGCTCATGTCAAGTGGTTGGACAGTGAGGGTGAGTACTGCCATCCATAGGGGACTGCGGAGTTAACTGATGGGAAGAACGAGCTGTGCCGCAGCCGTGGTGTGAGAATGCAATGTCTGCGAGGGAGCGTGGGCCATGTCCTGCCGCGGGTGAGCAGAGGGATGGTGCCAGAACCGTGCTGGGAGGTGGGGGGACAGCAGCTGGTGTGCACGCTGAGCGCAGGCAGACCAGGCAAGCACAGGAATGCACTGCTCAGAAGTGTTCTCCATGCTGTAGAGGAGCCCTGAAGCAGCACGAGGTCACCAGATGGCTGTGCTGGTGCTCGTGCAGCTTGCCCCGGGAGCTGTTACTGCCGTGTTACGCCTTGGACTCATTCCAGCAGTGCCCTTCACTTTGCTTTGGGGAAGCCATGGGACGCTCCCCAGCCAATAGTCGTGTTCAGTCTTTTCTTATTCCTTGGTTCCCTATCCCCAAGGAGCCGCTTTCAGGTGGAACGCTGCATGCTGTAGTGCTCAGCCTTGCTCACAGGCTGCAGGTACTGGACAGGAGCACACACCCCTCTTTGTGGACACCACCCGATGCAGAGGTGCTGTCACAGTACAGCCAGAGCTATAGCACCCTATAAACTCAGTGCTAATAATCCTTGGGTTTTGGCACCAAATTAGAAGGCAGCGTGCTCAGTTATTAAAAACCACAGCCTTATGCAGAATCTTTGAACTTGGGATCACAAGAGCTTATGGACCTCCTGTAGAAGAAAACATAGCAAGTAGAGATCTCCCTAATGCAGCACTGCAGTTTACCTTTTTATTTCAAGTGAAGTGCAGTGGGAAAAGATGTGGCCTTGAAGGAGCAGTCTCGTGATGCAGGTATGTTTGTGTTGCTGCTTCAAAAGGTGATGCTTGCAGGGCTGCTAAGGATCACTTCCTCGGGAGGCGGGATGGCAGCTTTCAGTGGAGGTGCTCTGAGGCTCTGTCATGCCACTGCTTACCAGCTTGTGCAGCCAGCTGCAGATGGGAGCAGCCGCCCGCATCCCCGGCCAAAGGAGGTGATGCGCCAGGTAAGTTCAAATCGGGACTACCTCCTCTCAAGCAGCAAACCTTCAGCTTTGTCTTTAAAGGTGTTTTATTCTGGGAGTGGCTGCAGCCTAGCACTTGAGCTTGACCAGAGAAAACAACGACAAACAAATTTCCGGTTTCCAACATTCTATTCATAAATATATATACACACATAGTAAACAAAGTCATTAAATGTGTAACACATACTTCAAGCCTGTAATTAGAATGCTTCAATAAATCATTTAAATTCTCACCAGTCCATCTGACTTACTGTGTACATGCACTGCCTGTTTCTTTATTTCTAGTGAGGATTTCTTTTTTTCTACCATGAGGGTGGGCTCATTATGATTGGTTTTGCAGCAGGGCTGAAAAACTCAGTGAAGTTACAGATCCTTCAGTGCCCAGGTGGGGTTCTAGCACCAGTGTCACTGGGGATGAAAGGACTGCACCAGCATGCAGGCTGCAGTGAGGAACACTATCTGCTGGGTGTTAAGCATGTAAGTTTAACACCAATTTATGCAGATTTCCAAATGCTGCATTTCTAACCTGTTGTGTGCAGCTGGAGCGCAGACTGCAACCGTGATCTGGTCACCTAAGCATGCTCTGTGGGTGCAGAGCTGCTGTGCTGTGAAGTAAGGCATGGCTTACAGTACTGGGGAGGTTTGTGAATTGGGTTGTGTCACCTGAAGGTGTCATGTGCAAGTTACTGTGCTAGTTGCAATGAAACACATTGAAACACATCACTAAAGTGCAAAACTTCAGGCCAGACTGTTGTATCACCCTTACAGCCTACCTTGTGAAAGAGCTGCTGTTTAGTCTTACTGTACCCAAATTGAGTTTCTCTCCGTAGGAAAAGACTGGCGTCAAAAAGGTTGTTGGGAAGACAGAGACTGGATTGCACTCAAGTTCATGGTGGTCTTCAGTAGTGTCTGTGGCAGGTGATAAGGTGGCTGAGGGCAGGTAAGCTGCAGCTCTGTCAGTAGCTGGATTAGCAATGTACTCAGAAGCAGCTGGCGTTTGCTCGGTGACCTCCAGCACTATCTTTCTGTAGGAGTAGGGAAGCTGATGCTCGTAACTGTCTCCGTCTGTTGTGCTGGGTAGAGGCTTGTACTCTGACTCCTGTTTCTCAAAGCTGCTTTCCAGTTGCCAGTCATTTTCAGTGCTGCTGATGTCGCTGAAGATGAGCTTGCCCTGGAAAACCCGGGAGTTTCTCTTTATGAAGCTTTCCTCTACTTCGGTTGTTTCAGGCTCTTCGAAACTGCTTGCGTTGGGTGGGAACAGACTGGAAGGTACACTCAGCTCACCCTGGTGGAGGGGCACGTGTACAGCAGCAGTCATTAGTTCTATTAATTCACACTGCCTTGTGACCTCCCACCCACCCCTGAAATGCAAGCAAGGTTCTCCACACAGCAGCTACTGCTGCTAAACATGAAAAATCTCTGCATTGTTCTTGCCGTTGTTTTGTGTGGCACACGCTGCACTGTACCGTAACACAGGACGGAGCTTATTTGTTGCCAGAAATTACCAGTTCTGCTACATTAAGAGATTACTGATTTGCATAGCTCTGACTGTTTTTTCTGCTGAAGATGGTGAGGTTAGAAGAAAAAAAAGTATCATTTACCTTCATGGAAATGTAATTCTTAGCCCACGTAGCATTAGCTGGATCTGGAATGGCTTTGCTGTGCCACTGAGGCACCATGGCAGAAAAGAGCAAGTGTAATCTGCAGATGGAACAGGTGAAGTTAAAAGCACAAATGCCTGCAATACCTGCAAGTTCTACCGAACTGGAATGTGCTGCTTGTGTATGCAATTAGCAAAGAATTCTGTGTAATGAGTCTATATTAGTACTGACTAGCAGAAACTCAGGCTGGGTGGGACTGGCAGAGCCTGCTGTTGGGAACACATTAGTTTTGGCTGACTGGTCAGTACAGCTTTTGATTTCCACTTTTTCAAATGCTTCTGGCCATTTTATGAGCGTATGTTATTTCCCTCCCTGCTGGTCTGTAGTCTTAGTTCAAATCAAGCCATTTTGCATGTTCCTTTTTGGCTACAAAAATTCCCTTGTCTTTCAGGCTTTCTCCTCGTTTGCCATTGCTTCTTTTCCTGAAAGCAGAGAACCAGCTTTAAGCTAATTTAGAGGTAAAGCAGCTAGGGCAGGCAAGCCAGCCTAAGCTGAGCCAGGGTGATGGCAGTGGCTGGGCAGGGACAAAGGCACGCTTGGGCCCTGCAGCCAGCTGGCGGGGAAGCGTGAAGGTGCTGCCAGTTGGGTGGCTGTTCCAGGTGCTAATATGTCCCAGGTGAAAAGCCAGGAGTGAGGTAATGCTGAGCAACTACTGATTTAGCAAAAATAAATGCTGTATAGTATCCTCCTGCAGCCAGCCCTCGTTAAATGTTTATGACTAATAGCAGAGCACGCTAGATATGGCCATGAACTCAGTCCTGGAAAATCTGGTTTGGGGATGTGTTTATGTTCCTTTAAAGAAAAATGGGTTTTGGTCACTGGGTCTAACTTCATTTTCAGGGAGTAACTAAGGATTGTACCAGCCTGATTTCAGTGGAAGCAGGCCTTAAGCTCTAGATTAAAAATTCATAGTATGTGAACTATAGCTACGTTTTAAGCACAGTATTTAGTGGTCTTACCATTCACGTTATCCAAAACCTTTGTTGAAAACAATCCTCCCTGTTCCCCAAGATGTCCTGAAAGCATATTAATATGCCTTCTAACAAAACTTCCATGTTTTACTGGAATGTAACAGAGTGATCCACTCACAGTTTTCTTGCAGGACGCAGAGAGCAAATACAGGTGGACAGTGTGAAGAAGCTGCAGGTAACCACAACAATAATCCAGTCCACAGCACCTGGAATATGGAGGAGACATTTTTGTCTTTTTTAATAAAGAAATTCAGTAAGTATCCTTGTTCAAATTGGACAACAATCACGGCTTGACGAGTGTTTGCACTCATAAAACATAGCAACAATTTTTATGTTTAAAATCAGGGAACTGAATGGATGGGGGAACAACAGTGCTTTGTAACATTAGGAAGTGTACCGCTGTCTCTGGAGACAGGCAGCCCACAATCCAAAATCTGCACTTGCTGGTCTTCTGGTACTGAACCTGCCATTGACAGAGGACATAAACTTGGTTTTGCATTCCCTGGGCAGTACAGAAACAGGGACCACACAAAAGATGGGCTTGCCCACTACATGAGCTCAGTCGTAACGCTGTGATCTTTGCCTTTGAGGTGACAGCCACTTCTGTGACCACAGCGAGGGTCTTCAGAGAACCACCTGCATACATGGAACTTTGAGGCAGGTGGGACCTGCACATAGATTTCAATGCCAGAACTTGCATAGCCATCTGGGCAAGCAACTTGAAATGGTCTCTTCTTTCCCCCTTTGTAATAAGCAAGACCGAAAGCCTTGCACTATTAACTATACAGATCACATCTTGGCCCAAAACTTAGAGCTGGAAGACAAGGTATGTTGCATCTTAAAACTAGCTGAAACTAGAGATCTTCAGTAATTAGAGAGTAGTGGGTAAAGCATTCCAAGTCTGTGGAAAACTGTGGGCCCAAGGCCAGAGCCTCCCTTGGTCCCTCACCCCAGCTGGTGCCTTACTTTCCAAGCAAACTAGCTCACTGTTTCCCCTGGGGCTTTCTCCAGCAGCCGTTGATGCTGTCATCCACAGGACATAGTTCTCACCACGTTGTAGATTTGTTATGTAAAATGAGTACTGGGTAGTTGTGTTGTAAATGGCTGAAAGGAAGAGAGGGAGAAGAGAATGAATACTCTAGGCCATACTCTTACTGCATTTAACTCTGAAGAACTGGGTTTCCAGAACCTGGAGAAGTTCCATATTGCTTTAAGTGACCTCCTTTTCTATCTTACTGAGTCATTGGAAAGACTATAGGGGAGTTTATGCCATTTGGGTTGTTATGAGACCTGTGCCACTGTATCAAATTGAGCAGATTTTGGATATCCCATCCTTTCACTATTGTTGCTTGGTAAATTAATGTCTAAATCTAAAGTGAGGTGTACATGGTGGAACCATGAAACATCCATTTAAAAACTGTCATGCAGCTCTTCAATAAAGTTAAGAAAAAACATTTATTCTCTTGGGTGGAAGCACAGGAGCTACACACATGGAATCACAGGACTTGCAAGGTGAGAGCATCCATGTGTGGGAATGCAGTGCAAGTTATCTGCTGGATGTGTCTCAGTGTGCCATGCTGTAGGGGAACTTTGACTGATGATTGAGCACCTGGTGAAGGGGTGTAGCTGGCCTGGGGAGCACAGTAAATTGTTTACACCTGTGCTCCCCACCTGCCAGTAAGGGGTGGGCCTGGGGCAGAGCCAGCCTGGGCTCATATAAGGGCCACCACCGAAGGGAGAGCATCTTGGACCTGAGGCTGCATCCTAGAGAGGAGTGCTGTGTGGTTGGAGAGCCCCTTCACCCACTGAGTGAGTCTAACCTTTCTTTCTTTCTATGTCTGTTGGCCTGCCCTTGAGTACTTTGCATGGTATCACAAAGAGCCTGTCGGGAGCAATTCCACTTCTTTGTTAGCGGAACACGTGCAGTCTATGCGTTTGCTGAACGTGGCTTTTAGAAAGTCTGTTTTTCGTTCTCTGCTGATATTTACAAGGGTCGCTATCAGCTGTAACTTAAGAAAATAACTAAAAACAAAAAAAAAAGGTAGGGGAGAAATCTGATAGTTTTACTTTCAAAATAACTTAGAATGATCTAACTTAAAATACGGGTATGAATGAGCAGTCTTGTTCACGAATGGCTGTAGCAGAGAATGGAATCTGGATCTTGCAGCTAGATGAGCTGCCTGTAACTTGACCACACAGACCTTTCTGAAGGCATCTCTCTCAATATACCACGTGTGCCCACCACGTTGTTCTTTACCAGACACCTACCATAAACACCTGGAGCTAGGCCGCTGTCCTGTTTTTGCAGGTATATGTGGTACCCTGTGATGCAGCCCATTTGCTGGTGGGAAGGGATTTCTTCCCATGAAACCAAGATGCCATTGCTCTGTGGCTTTGCATACATCTGTGGCCCAGCTGATGGTGCTACAAAACACAAGGCTGGCTTTTAAAGCTGAACAATTTAAGTCGGTTTAAAAATATCTGGAAGAGTGCTACTGCGGTTTACCTTTTTCTCTTGAGTATCCCCTAACTGGTGTCACTTGTCCAGCTTTGTTCTGATAAAGTGCAAATACACTGATGTGATAGCACACGTTATCTTCTATGTTCTCTAAAAAAAGAAATAAGAAGTATCTAATTATCCAATTAAAGTATTTACAGTGATGGCTAAAATTTATGTTACCTGCTCAGATTTCTCCCCAAGACTTTTCATAGGGATTATGTATGGAACAGTGACAGTAATTAATTTTTCCCTTTTTCAAGGCAGGGCCAAAATAATAGCATGAACACGCTGTTTTTTTCCCAGCTTGCTTGAGAACAGGGATGTAAAAATCTGGGAGGCACAGCACCAAGACAGGATGTAGGAAGGAATAACTACAATACTGCTCTGTTAGAATGGAAATACTCTCTTAAACCATTGATCTCTTACTAGCTGAGATTTGTCTAGCTGTGTTATTCCATTACGGAGGGGCTGTTTTTTTTTTTTTTTTAAGAGGCATTCTACTTATTAGATATAAATCTCATTTGAGGAACTGCTGAACCACTGAATTTTTCCCCCCATATAAAAAGCTTTAAATAGCGTAATTTCTTATGCCAAATTAGTTAATAATTAGAATCTGACTTGTCCCTTAAAAGGCTTTCAAAACAAAATGGTACTTCAACGGTATCCTGCTTCTACATGATAGTTACCTGATATCACTGTAAACAAGTTGGATGCTACAAGTTTTATCCAGGTTGGATGGAGTTTCAGGCTTTTCTTCTTATGCATTTCTATCCATTCCACTACATACCCATTGATGAATGCAGCAGACTTAATGGGAGGTTTCCAGCTGACTAAGATGCTGCTATTGCCTGCTGCTATAGCAGAGACTTTCTGAGGAGGAGGTAAATCTTACATGGGAGAAAGAACAACCAAACAAAAATGACATCATCAGCACAAACTTGCCTTAACCTCAAGATGACTCAATGAGTTTGATACATGGTTTTTACTGTTTTACCCCTTATCAACACACTGTTCAGTTCTGCCCTCTCATGCAAAACAGACAGAGACATACTTGTTTTTTTCCCCCATAATTAGTTTTCTATGTCAGGTGCCTGGATGGCTTACAACGTGGTTTACACCTGTGTCAGCAGAAGGGGTTAAAGTTGCAATGGTACCAATTCAGGGCAACTTATCAGGAAACTGCACCCCTGCGTTTGACCACACTTATAAGTGGATCTAAACTCCAGTCACTGCAGATTCCTGGAAATTCACTGAGATCAACATTAAGGAGCACCAAGTGGTAGAATCTGAATGCTTCCACGGTGCGCAGCTGTAAACAGTACAAAGCAGGGAAATGATTTTATTTCCAGTGGTTCACATCTAGTGGAAGGCCTTACCTTGGATGCCTACGTTAGTCATGATGGATGCAGGAGGTGAGCTTCCCCTCGAGTTATGGGCAGTGACTGTTATCCTGTAGTCTGTCTTTGGAGTGGCTCTGGTGTACCTGGTTTGTACAGTAACATTTGCTTCTGTTGCTTTGGATTCCCTGTGATTTAGTGCTTCAAAAGTCAGTGTGTAATGCAGTATTTTTCCTCTTGCTTCTGACTTGCTCAAAGCCTGCAAAGAAAATGCACTTATTACTATTTTAGTCTTCTAAAAAAGACTGGGGGAGAGGGAAAAAGAAACAAACTAAAAAACCCCAACAACAATATTGAGTGCGCTGCAGAAAACTCTGTACCGAACTGATGGGCTGCCTGAGAAAGTTTTAAAACTGCTCAGGGAGGAAGGCGTTGGTTTGGCTTCCTAGAACCTGTGCGTTGAGGCAGCCAGCTGTTCACAGGTTTGCTGCCTCTCTGCAGGATGAGCACGTACGGGGTAGCTGTAGTACCAGGGTTCCATGTGGTGAATTTAAGTGCAGAATAAACCCTGTTCTTCAGCCACTAACAAAGTGACCAGCTCATTTGGGTAACTTGGTAATCATGAACCAAATATTTCACCTACTTAGAAACTTACCTGGATCTTGGTTACACCTAGAAGCCCTCTTGGATGAGTCTTTAAGGAGCACATGCACACCTGCTTCTGGCTGCAGTTTGTTCATTCATGGTCAGATTCCCAGCTGAGCAATAGTCATGGAGCCCTTTCCACACAAGTCAATGAACTGAGGCAAACCCTAATTATTTCAGAACCTTTTGTGAAGGTGGTTGGGACACTTACTGCTTCCTGGCAGTAATGAATCGACATGTTTTTCTTCCTTTCCAAGAAAGATGAAGTCCAAAGCAACATTTCAGTGTCTCCTGGGAGCTAGTGATCATAATTAAAGGATCAGAAAGATCGCTTGAGTTGCTACAGGCTCTCTCACGCTGCTGCCCACAGCCTGCTACTATGAGTGCTTCAAAGAAAAGCCTGATTTTCTGGAACTCTTCAGATCTGCCTTGTGGCAGACAGTGGCTTCAAAGCATCTCCCTAATTCAAATGCTCAAGCTACCCCAATTAAGAGAGGATCTTCCTCTTGGACGTATTTCTCTCTCCCACACACCTTTTCTATTCTAAGAGTAAAGAAATTACTTACAGTGACAGTGTGACTTGCTGGACAATAACAAATACCAGCTAATGTTCTGTGGTAACAAATCATCACGTTCTTCTCTCTTAAAAGCTGGAGGAAACATGGCAGTTCTATAGGGATTGCTTGCTAAACTTGTTGAGACTACTTTTTTTCAGTCATAATTTTGTTATTTAAAAAAAATCTGTTGGCCTTAAGTACAGCTAAGGCATTTTAAAGGTAACAGTTTCCCCATCAGTACCAACCTGAGAATACTACTCATGAATAAGCAGATACTTTTATTATTAAAAACATCTGTATTTTTCCGAAGAAGGTGGCCTTACTAATTAGTGCACTGACTGCAGTTTCCCTTTTCCCCTGTAATTTTGCATGTTTGTGTAACAGCTGTAACGTGTACCTGCCTATTTTAATTCTTCTTCCCTTTGATTTTGCTGTTGCCCAGCACTGTGAACTCTGCTTTCCATTCCCAAGCCTTATTCCAGCTCCTTCATTGCTCTTCTCTTAGGAGTTCATGGCATCTGGGAAATTCTTTCCAAATCTCACTTGTTGGAAGGTTACCCTGTTCCCCACTCTGCTCTTTCTCAAGACTGTAACACAGCTGTGCTACCCAGCAACTCTTTGCTTGCACAAAGATGCTCCCCATTTCACATGTCCAGTGCCCAGTTGCTAAATGGAGTTCCCTGGTACCAGTTGTGACTCTCAGGAAGAAGGACCCTTGGAATCTCTCCCTCATTAAATTTATTAGCTTCTGCATCTATGTAATATTAGATATTTTTGTATTTGATTGCTAGTTTTGCTTGTTTTAAAGCAAAACTGTAAGTGAAATGAATTAATTCCCTAATGATAGGGACAGCAGTGTACGTTTTACCTGAGATTCTCTCTTAAGGCCACGTATCTTTCTTTTTTATTTCTTAATTATTTTTCCTGCGTAATTCCAGTTCAGGGAAGCTCTTTAGCTGAGGAAGTGCTGACCTTCTGATCAGTAACATACCTAGGGCAGTGAAACACAGATTCCCTTATCAGATTCAAGGCACTCTTTTCACAAGGGGAAGAAAGGTACTAACAGCATAACTGGATTTGTAGAAACAAGCAAGTTTTGATTTTTGGTAAAATTCAGGATTTCAGTCAAAGCCTCAGTGAGATAAAGACCTATTTAAATTCAACCACTTACAACACAGATCTCTTTGAAGAGTCAATCTCAACTGCCATTGGTAAAACCTGTGGCTGTTTTTCCACTCTGGGTGCTTGAAAGCACTTTTTCTATGCTCTCAGTTTCACAGCTTCCTACAGTTCCTACTTAGCTAGTTAATGTGTCTTTTTTTTTTTTTTGGTCATAACAAAACCAAAAAAAAAAACCAACCACTTAAAAATAGGAAAATGTTTGCAGTCTTACAAAAACTTCAGCAGCGTCTCAGGACACAAATGTGGTGTCTGAACCTCCTCCAAGAACCTCTTGAAACCCCACTGAAGCTATATTGGCAATAGTTCCTTTGGTACCAGTGGGAAAACATGAAAGCAGAATGGTAGTGCATTGTACTGTCTCTGTCTTCTGCTTTGGACCTGTTTTGAAAACTGTAAAAACAGTGTATCATGCCCATTTTATGAATGATACTACAGGAAGTCTGGTTAGGTAAGGAAAGTGTTGCCAACTCTCTATTTCAAGTTAAACCTCTTAAAGCCACAAAGTCAAATAATTACACGAGCATTTCTGCTTTCACTTATAGTGTGGTGCTACTTGTTGTGGAGAGAAGATATAATATTAATTCAAAGGTTAACTAGAGATTGAAAACTGAAAGTCAAAATTTATGCTTAAAAAAGATCTTACTGTCTGGAAAAAAAACCCAATGCACCAAACACCACATGATTTTACGATTCCTCTTAAGACCTGACTTCTACGTGCTGTAGGGGTAATACTGGATAAACTAAGTCACCTTGCACCTAGGACAGACACCTTTCTGTACTGAGTTCCACAGGAAGGATGCAACAAGGAGCCTGTGAAACCAAGTGACACGTTTTATTCATGGCTGGCTGCCTTGCTTCCTTCTGTTACTGCACTAATGTTGTCCCTCAAGTCAGGATCTGGAGCACAATCTGGGAGAGATGTCACAGCACCTCACTGCCTAAACACAAATTTACTTTCACTGTGCATGTTGTTAGGTAAGAGCCTTTTCCCCTGAATTGTACAGTAATGTGGAATTTTTAAGCTACAGGTTGTTCAATTGAGTTTTAATCTGAATTCTTCTGAAGCTGCTTTCTATTTGGGGCATCACCATCTCCTCATAGGGCTTCAGTCACCAGCTTACTGAAGGCTCTGCTGAACAGACCCAAACAACCACTTATTTTTCTGCCCCTTCAGTATGAAAACAGTTGCTCCGAGTCTGTCAGATTTCAGATGTACAGCTGTATTATTAGCCAACTACTTTGCATGCGGCTTGCCCATCACCTGTTTCACACCTGTACTGTTTCTTTCTGCTACTGCAGCATGACGAGATTCAACTGACACCTGACAAAGCGCTAACATGGGCAGAACAGTTTAAATTGCCCAGACTATATCCAGCTTGATAAAGCTTTACAGAGTTTGGTTAACTTAAGGGCCTATTAGAATAAATCACCTCCTCTGTGTCCCCCATTCTTCATCACCCTGTTTTTCATTTAAGAGCAAAAACACCTCTAAAGGGAGTTTGTACCCGAAGGCACGCACACAAAGTGCATGCCTGCTGAGCACGTGGGGAATGGCATCCCCCTTTTCCCATGGATTTCTGTTCTGACAGCGTACGTCAGGCACTGCAAAGAACAAAGTAGGGAACGAAGAGAGGGAGATATTTAATTAGAAAATAAACTAGAAAGTCTGTAAGGTTGTTACTTGTCCCAGTACATATACCATCACTGTGTAGAAAGGGGGAAGGGGATGTACATCTTTGAGAGAAAGGTGGCAACAGAATTACGGTATTTCCACTTTTAACAGGGTTATCTGCTATTCACTGATGCAATACGCTGAAAAGTTTTGGGGACTTTTAAAGGGACATTCTAGATGGAAAAGACTTGATGAATCTGCTGGGGTGAGGAAAGCCTTGGGTAGCAGAATTTTCCTACGTCACTGGACGAAGGACTGCTGTTCTCTGTGCTCTGTTTGGTTTAAGTCCTTTCCTGCAAGCACATAAAATAGAACTTCCCCCTCCAAAGTTGACAATTATTACTACATAGGTTTTATTTAAACAGCTTACCTTCCAAAAAAGAGAAATGCTCTGTGTTTGAGAGTCTACATCCTGCGTTTTGTACCAGACATCTAAGAGCCCAGTAGGCACTGGTTGAGGGAGGAAAAAAGAGAAGAGCAGAATCAATGTCTGTATTCTGAAACAAACAATTGAGACACTGAATAGGCTACAGAAGTAAAAATCCTAAAACAGCTCGCGTTTAAGATGTAAAATCTCTCTGAAATGATGTAATATGCTGTAGCTCTTAATTATTTTGTATTTTAAGCCTATATTTGCTATTAGAGGTAGAGTTCAGCTGCAGCAATGATTGCCTGGGTGACTGTAGTCACAAAGAGAACAAACCATCTAAATAGGAGAGGGCTATGGTCTGCCAGTGACTTTGTTTTGCACTCGGTAGTCGCCAGTTTCCAAAACAGAATATATATCAAAGTGACAGTATTAGTTCTCGTATTTGCATAATAGTTGAGGCTAATTGAAGTTCTGAGGGTTGGCCACATCAATTCTAAAACAACAGACAGCTAAAGGTGATAGGAATTTTGTCTGTCTGCTTCTTGCTATCTAGATCTACGCAATCTCTTTAACAGCTAGTCGGGTAGGACCTTGTCATAGACAGTTTAAAAGCCTTGTTCTTTCCAAGATTCTCCTTATATTCACAGAATTAGCATTTTGTGCTTAGACTATGAAACAGAACCAAAGCTTCCTCCCGGTCCAGGGAAGAAGCTTCCTGAAAACCCTTGATGTTTAGACTGTTTGATGCTCACTGAACCCTAGAGTTTTGAATAAGCCTACCAAAATAACACTAAGGCAAACTTCCCACTGCAAAGACTAATAAACAACGTGCTCAAACGGTTCAGAATCAGATAAACACATAAAAAGGAAGCCAGTGTGACAAAGCTGGGCTCCTCAAGGCCCCTGGACACAATCAACTCATCAAATTCAAATATTTGTTTCTAATAACCTAAGCAGCAGGTAACTGATGCACAGCCCCACTTAGAACGGGACTAAGACTGTCTGCTATTTGCTAGATTCAAAGACAGAAAAAATCCTCAATGCCAACAATGTTAAGAACTTTTGTCCTGTTTCCACTGCAAACAGCAACTGGAAGAGAAAAATAAATAAAAAAAACCAAAAACCAGGACCCACAGAAGAAGTCAAACCAGAATGCGTTCACTGTGAGCAAGAGAGGAAGGGCCAAGCTCAAAGCAGGAAAAAAAAAAATCGGATTGCATCTGTTGAACTCCAGCCCAGATTTTAAGGTTCATTTCACGTATGAACCACACAAATTAGCTGGAAAAGAAATGCTTGCTTTAGAACAGTGCTTGCAAAAAGCAAGTTTTGTGGCATCTTAGGCCTGGAGAAACATGGGAAAAAAAAAAGCTTATTTAAAAAGGTATATTCCTGAATTCACTAAAGGTCAAACTCATGACAACTTCAGCTGCTCTGAAGAAGAGCAACTGTTATGTACCTAGAGCTCATCATCTGCAACCTCACCTTGCTATCACTTAGTCTGATGTCAGAAAATATTCTCTGATCAGTTGAAAAGATTCTCATTTTACAGCTCTGGCTGGGGAAGAGGGGTGATGACCACAAATACCATAGCAACGCAGACTGCATCAAGAAGGTTAAGAACACTGTTGAGAGGAAGGTGGGGGAGGGAAGGAAAATTTCACACCTTTTGCATCAATCAATGCTTCTTACAGAAACTGCTGCTGTCAGTAGTGGTAAATAACATGAGTAATAACTGCAGGAGCCTGAAGATCTTATAGTAATTCACAAAAAAGAGCAATGAAATCTGACTACAAGATGAAAGGAGTGGATGCCAAAGAAGCCAACACATCTTTGTTGAAACACAGACTTCTGAGAAGCTTTCTTCTTTCATAAGAACTGAAACTTCATGCAGCTCAGTGTGAAGTTGAGCAAGCAGATACATAAGCCTGCAGTGAACCAACAACTTCTAGTATTAGTACTGGTATAATAGAACTGACCTAGTGTTTGTGCTGTGTCCCCTGGAATCTGCTGTGCAGTCCTGCAAAGCAGAAATGCTCTTTGCTCACCTTCTAATTCATTATGGGATCACCATCCGAAATGTGTAGCCAGGTTCTGCTCTGTTAAAACTATCATATCTCCAATTACTCCATTGCTTAGTGGAGGGAGCTATTTGGGAATTCTCCAAATGCAATGTTTTCTTTATTTGGAAAAAGATGAATTGGAAAATTTAGACTCTTTTGTTAAAACCTATCACCTTCAACTGAACGGAGAGAGAACAGGCAGTTTCCTGGTCAATTCATTCAGCTCCTCAGCAAATGGTCCAGTGAGCTCGAGAACCCAGCATGTGCTTCCCAAACCTGAGGTTCCATAGTGACTGTCACTTGTCAGTCATGCTGACTTCTGTATGGAATTGTTGCAGTAATTCAGTAAAGTGTTTAGATACGACCCAATAAAAACAGTTTCCTTTTCCCAGCTAAGCTGCACAAACTTCCTCTGACTTTCCCAGATGCGTAGGAATGTGGGAGGCCACTAAGGCTCCAGGCAACACAGAAAATCCTTCTTGCTTTCAACAATGTCATAAGAATATATCCTTCAGAATTTCTCAACAAACTCTTGAAATTCCTGTTTTGTAAGGAACGTGAACAGTTGATTTTTTTTTGTTCATGAAGAAACCAGAGGTTTACTTCCCTGTTGGCTTTGTTTCTGGATTTGCAGAGATTCTAATCAGCAGCAAAAAAAACCCAGCATTTTGAATTCATTAGCTAAAGTTTACATTTCTATGCAAACATTAGGCACAGGCTTAGTTGAACAAATCACATATTTTGTTACCTGCTTCTGGAGTCTGGGTTTGGAATGCGCTCCAGTCACTCCACGGTCCTCTCTCAGGATGAATTTTACAGCTAGCTTGAAATTCGTAGTCTGTATGAGGCTCCAGGCCATAAAGACTGCATCTTTCACTATTTAAAGTTTCAACCTTTGATGAAGGACATATAACACTAAACTCACAGGGAAATAAGGTTGATGCTGAATTTTCTGTCTACATATTTTACTCAACTACAAGCAATGCATTCAATTTAGCACTTAAAATATAAACAAAGAATTCTGACCGGCGTTAGAGAAGACGCAAGCAGTAGGGAAATGCACATACCCATACCCACGAGCTAAAACGAGCAGATATGACCACATTTTAATAAAGCGGTGTGACAAATGTGAGCTCTGATTCTTCGTGCCTTATACTTGGGGAACTACGCATGCAGGGTGGTGTTTTTGTTTTTTAATCAGGATCGGCATTTCATCTTCATTCAGTTTTAGACCAATGACAGGTTTTGATTGGTACGCAATATTTTTTCTTAAATAAGATGCTAGAGAGCAGAGAGGCAAATTTGGATAAATTGATTCCAGGGAGAAATAACAATATTAAAGCAACTTCAAAGGATCATAACTTCCTTTATTCTTCAAAAAAGGATTACCGTGTTCCAAGCGTAAGTGGTAAGTGGACGGTATCTTACTCTACAGTGCTTCATTTGTACTTCATCGTGCCAAAAAAATGTGCAATTTGTCACAGAATTTTCAAATTCCACTGAAAAGTTGGGAGGATGTGGTTTCACTAGCAGCAAAAACAGAAACAAGAAAGCAGCACTCAGATATGCATCACAACTAGTAATGGAGGGTTGAATGGAAAATGGAATAAGGAGTTGAGACTGGATGGATACTTTTTCTGACAGATTTAAACAACAAAGATGTAGTGCTCAAACTGTTTTCCCATTTTTCTAAACAATCAGTACTAACTGAAAGAAGGTATGTAATGCATTTACCTATGTCTACTAGCATGAATGTAAGTGGCTGTGAAAAAGCACTTCCTAGTACGTTGGAGGCGACAACCACAACAGTGTAAGTAGATTCAAAATTCAACTTCTTGCTCAGAACTAGCGAGCCAAATTTTTCACTCAGACTTTGTTCTGAAAAACACAAGATATTGGTCCCATCTGATAGCCTAGAATAGAAGGAAAATTCTTTGTTAATACTTTTCTGTATGCTGTGAAAGTTAAATCCCTTTCTTCACAGTTTGCTGCAGAAGTCTCTACAGTCTTTTTCAGGGAAAGCTCAGCAAAATCAGACAGAGCAACAACACTGAACGCTTTTGGCTCTTTAATAGGAAGAAAAATAACACTTTGAAGGAATGTTTCCTCTCCACTCCTTTAGCTAAACTCTGAGACAGGATGAAGAGCTCAGACTCGAGGTTTTCTGGTGCTGGCATTGCTAATCACATAATCACTAAACAGAAAAGATCCATGATGGGAAAACAGCAGGTTTTAAGCAGCCGTTTTAAGACTACTTCCGCTACTGAACTTCCCTTTCCAACAAAGGAGCCATGTGTTGGCGTATTCTCTTTACCTGTTTAACCCAGAAGCAGTTAAACTACTGCTGTGCAGCATACACAAGTGTCAAGGAAAAGATTTTAACTTTTGGCTTCTGTGATCGTGGCATCCTTGCACTGATTTATTCATAAAGCAACTCTTGTGTGATTTGATAAAAAGAATCATGAAGGGTAAATCTGTAATAAATAGCATAAAAATAACAGAAAAAACACTCCAAGATATGATTATAGTTTTTAAAGAACCTAATTCCCTGTGTTACTTACTGTAATACGTATGTTGTAGTGTTTATGTGTGTAAACCTTCCTTTATCCCAGGTACAGGTAGGATTGCCGTCTGTCCCATGCTGGATACATGACACATTTCTTGGCTGATCTGGAGGATCTTAAACAGATATTCTGATCAGTTTCTCCCCCCCCCCCCGCCCTACAGGTTTTTTTTTTTTTTTGCA
>WBMW01001190.1:2681-35428 GCA_013396635.1 Penelope pileata | reverse complement strand
TTTTTTTTTTTTTTTAAGACAGGCAAGTAAGTGCAAAATATTCAGGTTGATCTATGTGAAAATAGCTGAGTCTGTATCTCTGCACGAGCAGAATCTCAGTGAATTTACAAGGGATAGGGGTGTCAAATGAATGCCAGTGCCTGACAGCTGTCAGGACTGGGCACCACAATGTTTGCTTGAAGTAATTAACCATTACTCCTTAAAAAACGAGCAAAAAAGAAACCACAAAGCACTCATACAGAAGATGACTGCTGCATCAGCTTATGAATAGTGAGAAGAAAATCTAAAATTTCCTTAGAACTGTTCTTGCAATTTCTCTGTATCCCAGAGAGACAGGAGAGAGTGAGGATTACATTTGCTCTGAACAAGCGGTTTCATTTAACATCTCTCCAGCTTTCAATTACTTGACCTCCTTCTCTCATTTGCTATTGTGGATCAAGCTGGGTAACATGTAAATGTTACCACTACATATCAGCACGATAGATTTTTCAGAGGTTGGATAGTGAGACACAGTGGGTACAGAGGGACAGACATGTACACAGAGCCCTCCAGATCCCAGCATCCAGGTGGGTGGCTGGGAATTGGGGAATGAAAGGCCTCTATTGTGCTGCATAGTTCCAGCCAGCTATATTTTAGATACACAGCCAATAAACCATACCACCTTTTCAGAAAAAGGCCTCCTACTATGAGCTTGTAACATATGTCTCAGAGGTATCCCAGAAAATATTTAAGAATAAGGAATAATGAAATTCTCCTTACTTCCAGACTCTACACCAATTCCACAAATGAGTTCTTTCTTGTGTTCACGAACTCTTTTGCAAGTAAACATGTGTTTGCCATATGTATGGACTGAAAATTGGGTGCTTACTGAAGTGCCATAATTGCTAATTAGTTCAGAACTGTTAATGAAAAGAGCTATCTTCCACCGTTCTTTGTATTTTAGTTGCTTTAGCTGGCATGAAAGGGTAATATTAGTTCCAAGCTGGACATGAGAAGCAGTGTTAGCAGTCATATTTCCTTTGTCGCATATTTCTGCAACACCGTGGGGAAGTTTGCTAGCAGTCATGTTTCCTTTACTGCATGCTTCTGTAACAAAATAGAAAAATAAACCTTTAAAGCGAATACATCATTCATCTTGTAAAACATGCTGAACTCCATGAAGACGGTCTTCTCAAATTTGTAATGTATGAATTCCTGCCTCTGCATTACAGTTCATAATACACTGCTGTACTGTCTTAGAATCATAGAAACACTAGGTTGGAAAGGACCTACAAGATCATCTAGTCCAACCGTCCTCCTATCACCATCCCTACCCACTAAGCTACTAAATCATATCCCTTAGCACCTCATCCAGATGCTTCTTGAACAGCGCTAGGGACGGTGACTCCACCGCCTCCCCTAGGCAGCCATTCCAGTGCCTGACCACTCTTTCAGAGAAAAAGCTTTTCCTCATATCCAGTCTAAATTTTCCCTGGTGCAACTTGTGGCCATACTGAAGACCATGTGGTCTTCACTGATTACTGGAGATCAGAAACCAAAGCTTATCTACCTGTTATCATACCAAGCACAACCCAAGGCAAAATCTACCAGTCAAAACTGTTCTAGTCGTTGTTTAAAGAAATGTTTCAGTAAAGCAGTGGCAGACATGCCTCTACTGAAAAGTAGCATTTTCTCTGACTTGTAGAGATATCCTCTTGTGTATTTTGTTTTAAAAATTCCACAGTACATAAAAGGCTGGACAGGCAATACTGGTTTCAGTGTACAAGAATACACATTTGAAAGTAGAATCCAAGATACTTATGTTGTAGAAAAGCAAGGTAAGCAGCTGCAGAAGATGGTGGAAAATGATTGAGTGCCATCCCTGTTTACTTGGAGTTCTGGCAGTCTGAGGAAACCAACCGCACATCCTTTTTCTCATGTAACTAACAGCACAGCTCTTCTCTGAATTAAAATTAATAAGCTCTCTGCATAAATGATTAGCAGCTATTAACCAATGATGGGACACATGGGAACAGCACAGAGCTGTATCAGGGGAGGTTCAGACCAGACAGGAAAATCTGCTGTACTGTTGGAGTGGTGAAGCAGTGCAACAGGCTTCCTAGCAAGGTGGGTGATGCTGCAGGCCTGTTGGTGTTCAAGAGGCTTTGGATAATGCCCTTAACAACATGCTTTAACTTCTGGACAGCCAGGAGGTGGTCAGGCAGCTGGACTCGATGATAGTAGGTCCCTTCCAAATGAACTATTCTATTTGCTATGCACTACCTTAAATGCACAAATGAAACAGACATGCAGTGCCAATTAAGTGTTGCATAAGCAAATGTCAGATCTGCCAATGCCTGAGCATATTTGCCTCTTCTCCTGAAAACTGAGTCCAGACTTCTCCAGCACTGCAGTTCCTCAGAGCTGTGCAACAAGGGTGAAGAAAGCTGTCACATCAGAGCAGTACCGCCTGCAGCCCACATCAGCCAAATAGTAAGGCATGTTGCCATGAGGAATGGGAAGACATTCAACAGTAGCAGTGTATCAATGAGTTCTTGAGGAAATTACAGTATAAACCTAATCAAGCATCAAATTTTGCTCTCCGTTACAAAAGATGTTTACTTGTATATATCACATATAAGCTGAAAGAAAAAATAATTAGCCAGAGTGCTTCTTTTAAGTGATAATTGCTATATACATTTAAAAAAAAAAACAAAAAAAAAAACCCTTACCTGCTGTGAAGTACATCAACAAGCAAATTTCTGCAGGTACAATCCATGCAAATAACATTTTGCTCCCTATAGAGTAATAAATACCTTTTACCAGATCCTTAAAAAAAAAAAAAAAAAAAAATCATTTTAAAATATTGGTATTATTTTATAATGTCATAAAATTCAAAATGCTTATTTCATGAGTCCTTTTTAATTAACTCTTTCTGCTAACATTGCTAAATTGTGAGCCTCAAGATGCTGTCCTAAGCAACAGCTGAATTTTAGATCATCTCTCCCCAGACAGTGCAATAGCTAGAGGGATGTTAGAATTACAGGTACTTTAAAACTGTGCTTCAAAAAAAGACACACCTCCTCCTTCCTTCCCTCCCAAGGGCACCCTGCCAGCCCAGGAAAAAAAAAAATTTTACTGTGGGAAACAACCAGAACACAGCCCCAGCCCCCCTTGTGTAAAGGACTAAGATTTTCCTCATTCATTCCTCATACGCCTTGCGTATTTGCACAGAAGTGGCCAGAACTCAAAATTTTACAGTGAATTTCTCCAGCTCTTTGCAGCCGCGTAACAGCTAAATTTTAGCATAATCTTTAGCAGGAAGGACATGCCATACCAAGCAAGTTTGAACATTCAGTATATGGAAGCAGCAATTCTCAAGCCTCTTAATTCTCTCCTTGGGATTCTCACATGCACATGACTCCTCCTTGCTCTCCACTCCCTGCATCTTCTCAGGGAATAAGAACACGTGTTCTCTCTCCTCAAGATACCCTTTTGCATGCCAAATTCTAGCACAGCTCTTGCTGTCCTGAAATCCTGCACGTCTTTTTCAGTAGGAGCTCCTCTGCATGCCCTTGCCAGCCAGGTGGCCGCAGAGGTATCAGGGAGACCGCAGGCACACGCAGCTCAGGCTGCCCAGGTGCCCGGCCTGCTCGCAGCCCCCCTCATCCACTCACTCCTGCTGCGAGCTGGGGTTTCTGATGACATCAAAACCAGAACACCACCGCCTATGGCAGGGGTCATCCCAGCCTCTTTCGCAGTCATTTGTCCCATCTGCTTTCTTTCTCACCTCAAAGCAAACATCACACTGTGCAGAACGAGATCTTTGGGAAATGGAGAGAGAGAGAGAGAGAAAGGAAAAAGCGAAGAGGAAAAGACTGGGCGGAAATGCCTGGGGCTTCCTAGAGCCCCAACCACAACCCTTTCCTCACCTCTTGAGGGGAATTTCTCATCTCTCCAGTGGCAAACGGCTGTGGCACGCATTCGGAAGCGGCAGCCTAATGCTGTGGGAATACCAAGGAGAGGGAGCCAAGGATCAGTGAACAGCCAGGAGAGACTTTAGCAGGTCCACTGGGCAGGAAATCCCTGCTGTGAATCTGGAGTCAGATTTGATGTCCACACTGCAGGTCAGAAGATGTAGCAGTACATCCTTTTGAGATGTTTTAAACTCCGCAGGATTCCTCAAGAACTCTGTTCAAATGCAAAGACTTGCTATGTCTAGAATTCCTAGATAAAACTGATACTCCAGAACTGGAAGTTATAAATGCAAGAGGTTTGCACAAATTATTCAGGACTTCGAAGTCAGTCTGAGTGTAGCTCAATATTTCCAATATATTTCACAATCAGCATTAATAACCATTTCCTTTTTTGCCCTACCACTGCAGAACCACAGAAGCAGTGAAAGCATATTTGGTTCTTTAGAACAGAATACACCAATGACCACTGCTTCTGGATTGTCTCAGAAATGCAGATATTTTCATAACTCGGTGTTATGTTTGAAACTAACCACTGCAAAGTGAAACTTTAAACTCTGACTACTTCTCATACTACTTTGGAGAATCAGAACCATTTGAGTTGGAAGGGACCTGTCCAGGCCCTCTGGCCCCACTCCCTGCAGTGCACAGGGACACCCACGCTCCATCGGGTGCTCAGAGCCCCCCCAGCCTGACCTGGAGTGTCTGCAGGGATGGGCACCCCCACCTCTCTGGGCCCCACTCTGGAGGGGCACCTCCATGGGGATGCATTGGACAACATAGTCTTTCGCATGTGTATTGATATATAAACAAAAAAAGTTTTTTCAAGCTGGTTTTATACAATGAGATATGACCCATTCCATGTTTTTTAAGAAAGTGAACTCATACCTGATGTGAATGTGAAGTATATAAGTTTTGTTGCCAAAAATGCATATAAGCGCCTTGCTAAAGCAAGTTAAATCCACAGGTTCTTCAGATTGAAATGTAAGGACTTGCTGCAATGCCTCAGCTTTACACAAGTGCAGTGAGAGCAGTGAAATCTGTAAGTGATTAGTAACTGCCAGGATGAGCAATCACAACACCAAAGTTCTTCAGATAAATGCTGTGCCTTCCAATAAACTGAAATTGCCAGCAACGATGTAAACATCCTTCAGACAGCTTGCTTCCTCACAGCAGAACTGTACCCAAAATACTTGAGTCAACACACCAAAATAGCATCTCTTCAAATAATTCTAATCAGTGGTTTACTACGTAAGTGCTAGACAATTTATGCAGCATCAAACAAGCGCAGCAAACCGTACAAACAATGATCAGAGCAAAATACGAGAAAGGGATGAGAAATAACCTTCACCTTAGATCAAAGATACGTGGAAAACTTATTTAAAGTATAAAAAATCTCCAGATTCCACATAAAAATGGGAAAATTACATTGCTGGGCAGAGATTAAACAGCCCCTGATGGACATTGGCCTGATCTGTATGAGGTCAGGAAGTATACATGGTGCTCACACAGAGATTGCACCTTTAAGCTCACCTTGAAATTTAGATTGAAAACGTGAGGGCTGACGACTGCATACATTCTGTTCCCTTATGAATGCATCATAATCGCACTGGCTACTTGCAGCAGTCAGCTCTAGTCCTTCAAAAGAGCAACTTGCAAAGCACAGAGCTCTGCAGCTTTCTTCTAACCCGTGCTTTATGCCCTTGCCCTGCTTCTCCCTTGGAGAGCGCTGCACAAAGGGAGCGTCCCTTGTGCCGACCTCGCGCCAGCAGAAAGAGGAACATCGAGCACTGGTTCATTTCACCCTGAAGGAAAAAAGCTACCCGTACCCAAACTGTGCCACAGATTGCTGGTAGCACCGATGTGAGTAGCTGTGCTTTTGGAAATCAGACTGAGGGAAATGTCGCAGTGCTGGGCTGCAGACTGAGGGACACGTCGGGCTGCCGCGGGGCTCTCGGATTTGGAACCTGCCACTTCGCAGCGTTCAGCAGAGCCCTCAGAGCTGCTGGGTGTGAGTTGCTCAATGGAACCTCACCTGAGGAAGCCAAAGCGTTCGTTCTAGCGGGCGGCACTCTGCTTCCAAGTGCTGCGCTTCCTTGACGGCCGCTGCCAAACGCTGCTTAAAGGGCTCCTCAGTGCGCGGGGCTCGGCGGACCGCCCAAATCCTGGCAGAAAATGAAGTGCCGGCGACGCAACCAAAGATTTAGAAATCCCGCATTTTAGCAGCTCTAACTGTACTCCCCAGGACAGCCGCAGCGCTGAACAAAGGCTGCTGCGAGGATAATCCGCTGCCAAAACGGCCGCCTCACGGTGCCGCGGGAGCGGGCTTCCAGCGAGCGGCGGCGCGGGCTGAGGGAGCGCCACGGCCGCTGAGGGAGCGCGTGCGCCGGGACCGCCGCCTGAGGGAACGCGCGGCTCGACCAACGGCCGCCAGGTACCCGCCGCCCGCCTGAGGGAACCCCCGGCTCAGCAACCTCCGCCTAAGGTAAGCCCCGGTTCAACTAAGGACGCGCGGAGCTCGGTCAGAACCGCGCAGCCGCTGCCGCCGCTCCTGTCCCGGCCAGGACCCCCCGGTGGGACCTGGAGCACTGCGGCGCGGTCCCCTCGCGCCGTTCCCCCCCATGGCACACTCACCACGGAGCCGCTTTCCCTCGCTCACCCTGCAGCCTCCCTCCCATATGTGNTCCCGCCCCGCCTCAGCCCTCTCACCCCCCTCAGCCTTCTTCAGCCTTCCCTCAGCCCCTCCTCATCCTCCTCTCAGTCTCCCCTCAGCCCCGGCGCCACTCGTGCCTCACAAGTCCCCCATTCTCAGCCCTGCTTTTTCCTCTGGGAAGGTGAAGCACGAGGAATTTCAGCTACAGAAAGCCTAGGTGTAAGAAAAGAAGGCTTACCCCCTTTTCCAGGTCTCTGGAACCCAAACCGTGGTGCCTGCTAGCAGGGGGTGCCAGGCCACTGGGACATGAGGAGCACCTGACGGCTGCTCTGACTCCCACCCTCCGTGCTTTATTTTAGTGCGATCGGATTCGTACTTTCTCACGCTTTTAATCAGCCTTCCTGCAGGCTATGGCCACGCCTGAAAGGGTTCATCATGAGAAAGGCCCTTGTTGCTGTTGTTCCTTCTCTTTGGTGACAAACCCGGTTTTCCTGATGGCATTTGCTTAACGTGACTGACTCGTACTTGCCTGGCCGTTCAGCAGACGGGCTGTGGGGACAGGCGTTCCATCAGAGGAAGGGTGAAGTTCGCAAGGGCAGAGCTGTGTGCGTGCCTCCAGTCCACGTTGCCTCTCCCAATTTGCAGTGTAACATTTACACTTTTTTCTACAGAGAAGAAAGTGCTGACAGAGTTCACCAAAATACCGCTTGTGCACTGTGCAAGTCTGTGCCCTGCAAAGCTCCAAATATCACCAGTTTCCTTTTAAGTGTATGTCTTATTTCCCCTCTGTCTTCTTTTAGTTCGTGCCACGTTTACTCTTTTTACAATTTTTCTTCCAAGCATAGGTTCAATCTACATGCTGTAAAACCAGGATTTGTATAATTTTAAAATAAGGCTCCAGCAGGAGCTTATATGGAATCTCTTGTCTCTGGTCAAGGCCTCGTTCATTGCTCACTGGGGATATTTAGTTTCCGTTTTCAGAAAAGAACATGGCAGCAGCCATTTCATGATGTGCTCAACTGGCAGCAGCAGAACTGGGGTGGTGTTTTACTCATTGGTGACGCGTTTAAGGGAGGGTGTCAGCCAGGTGGCCCAAACGATCAGAACTCTGTATCATGATGACAGGAAACTAAAGCAAGAAACACCAATACACTGCTTATCATAAAGTGCACTTGCTTTCTTTTTTCTTTTTTTTTGCTTAAGGTTCAACACCAAAGTCTGCTTTTTCATGTGGTTATTTCGCATGGAGTTGTGTGAAATAGTGCATATGTTTCCAAGAGCTGTCATGGAACAGTCTTAATATGCCAGAAGTTGTATTAAACCCTCTGATTTTCTACCAAGCTTTTAACTAAGTATATGCTAAGTATTTGCTAAGTTACTGGATTCCAGAAGCTGAAAGTGCTTTGGTGTTGGCCTTTTGGACTAGAGAAGTAGTACTTCGTGTGCTAAGTATTCCTTCAAGGCAATGGAAAAAAGCTCTGTCCTCAGGACTGAGCCAGGAGTAATTTTGTGTCATCTCTCTTACCAGTCTGAGTAAAGGGACAGTGCTGCATGGGCAAACACCAATGTCTCACCAAAGCCTTCATCCCGTGCTTGACTGCAAAAACAAAAGAGCAAAAGTGCAAGGCCCCTGCTGCAAATGGAGGTGCCGAGTGCTGTGCCAATGTGTCTGCACTGCAGGAGCTTCTTGGCACAGAAGGTGATGTCAAGGAAAGTACAGAGTCATCAGTTCTCTGAGAGGAGGTGGTGTCTGCAATTCTGAAAATGAAGCTTGGGAAAGCACCATCAGTAGCCAACGTAGTGTCATGTTGGGTGATGATAGTGTCCGTGGTCCATGGAGTAGCAAAGCAGAGAGGGCTGCAGCAAGAAAGACCAAAGAAAAAGGCTCTAACAAGATGCTATTAATGGTTGCAGTGTAATCTCTTAAAGCTCAAAGCCATGCCTTCTGAGTTCCACAGCTGCCTGGTGCGAGCAGCAGACCTGCTGTTCCAGTAAGTTGGTTTTCAAGGGGTGGAGCCTGTGGGATCAAACTGAGAATATGCCAATGCATAACTGTAAATGCAAGACATAAGGCAACCTGTTGAGTATGAGCTTGCTTGCAGGGGGAGAATTACAAAAACTGTTTTGTATGAGACATTTACTGCCTCAAACAAATTATGGTGATTACAGAAGCAGAGGCAAGGAGGGCTTCTTTCACAAGTGGGATATGAGTTACAGGGCTGGTGCTGCCACACCTTTCTGTCGTTGCTGCCAAGCTTCCAGCGATACAAATCGGAAAGGAATCGCTAGTGGTAGATAAGCTGTGTGTTGAGGTCAAGATGCTTTCTGCTTCAACTCACTCTCATAATCCAATGAATACTGGAATATGGGAAAAGCAGTGAGTAAAGAATATGGATTTTCCTTACATATAGTGGGAAAAAAAAGGCAGATATAAATAATGTAATGACATTTGATTGTACATCGTTGGCAATTCCTGCTCAACTTTGGAAGTGAAAGACAAAATAATTTATCTGGGATCAAGTTACACATAAAAGGAGACCTCTAAAGCAAGGCAATACGAAACAGGAGGCTGGGAAGGGCTTACTCACCTGCTGCCTCCATTGGCTTTGTGGGGGGGGAAAAAAAAAAAGCTGTCTAAAAATACAAGAAGTTCCAAATATTGAAAAGCCACCTCTTTTCCAAATGTTTTAACAAGGATAAGAGAAAGTTAGAGCTGATGGTGGAAGAAGACTGAAGCCAGGTCAGAAAACAGAGAAGTGCTAATATTAAAGTTATTGCTGGAGAAAAGAGAATTCAGACTCAAAAGTGAAATCAGCAGGTGCAGGCATTACGCTCTCTGGTTATGTCAAGTCGTAGATCCGGAAATAACCTTGAGAAGGAGTGATTGTGAAGGAAAGGTACTGAGTCATCAGCAACCAAACGATAAGTGAGGAGTGAGGCTCACTGGGAGCTGAGTGCTTGAAAAATCATGAAAGACAATGAAAGTATACCCAAAATATCTGCTGTGATTGTCATCAGTGATCAGTCGTGAAAGATAAGTGCTTGGTTTTGTTCATGTATTTCTTTGGTGACATTCTCTGGAGCTCTCAGGTTTACCACATTCTCTAGTCTAGCTTAGGGAAACACTAACACTAATTATCATAGTGTTTGCATCCCCATTCTTTGACAAGTGTGCAACACGTGTTTTTTTTTCATTTTTCCTTTTTTTTCAACATGATAAGTGTTCTTGCATCAGCACAAATATTTTTTCTGCCTGCTTGAGGGCCTTGGAGGTTCACACACTGCTTTCAGGTTGGTATCTCTTGCCCAGTAGGAGGGTGGCTCCTTTCTACCCACGTTATTTTTTTAAAACATTTTCTGATTATCTTATGGTTTGTCACTGTGTTTTTTTGATGAGATTCCAGAGGAGAATACAGTTTCTAGATCTGATTGTATGGGGGACCATGCAGACAAAGGTGTGCAGCAGTAGTGCACTAAATCGTAGATCTCTTCACGGAGCAAGGACTGTGTTGATCTCACTGTCAGAGCTGTGGTCACTTTCCGTTGCGGCTTTCTGTTTAATCTATGTGTTTTGTGAAGCTGCCAAACCCCCATCATCTCCCTGCAGCAGAACCGACAGGACATGAGAGATGCGAAGCTCTTCAGTGCCAAGCTTAAACTGTTGATTTCAACTGAGCTGCCTGATTTTGTAACCAAGGAAGCAAGGAAGAGCAGCCCCGATGGCAGGGCCATCACAGGCAGCTGAGGACAGTGACTTCTTGAGCAGGTAGAGCTAGATAGGCTAGCACCACACATTAACACTCTTTGCACATCAACACGGCATGCAAGGCACTTGAGAAGCACAAATATTGTTGTAATTATGATCAGCATAATAGTTTGGGCACGTTACAGATTAAAAGAAGCAGCACTCTCCTTTAGGCTCTCTGTTTCCATATGACGTGCACATCCCAGCCTCTTGCCTTTCCTCTTTAGGCCTCTTGACCAGCTTTGCTCGATGGCCTCCCAGTTCCCACTGATGTGCCAACCTTCTCCAAAAGTTTCTTTCAGGGCACCATTCAGTGATCTGTTCTCTGGCAACAGCTCCAGTCTGCGCAGTTCCCACCCTCATGATGGAAGCTGTTTGTTTCTGTTACCAGGGTCTCAGCCACTGTGCTGATGTTAGCAGGTGGCTCATAGCAGGGAGGAAAACAATCGTATATATATATATACACAGTTACGTTTTACCAGCTGACATTTTAGTCTCATTGGCTCTTTGATCCAATGTACTGAACAAGACCATGATTCATGTTGCAGCAGCAGAAGAGGAAACCCTATATGTAATTGAGGAGACCCAGCTGCTCAGGATGGCAAAAGCAGTCCTGCTGCTGAATGTCAAACCATGGCTGAAGTATGCACTGCCTCATTCTCAGGAATCAAGCTCAGTCCATTAATTTCATCAGCCCTCTGGCCACCATGCCTTTAGCTTCTTTAGTGACTTCCAGCTTCTCAGATGTCAGGTTCCTCTCCACCTGGACAGTGAGGTTTTGGTCCACTGTGCTATAGTAATATTGAAGTAACTGCTACAGTGATAGGTTGGGTAATGACTATTTGTATGTCAGTTTCTTCAGTATTTCAGGTAGTCTGTGTGCTGGCTCTGCTGGCTTTATATCCATTGTGCATGCCAGTGAGTCTAGATTTGCCTTTACCTAGCAGAATGAAGTCAGTTACTTAGTTCTGCACATGCAGTTGCTCTGCCTCCTTGTAACCGAGCAAAGCAAGGCTGGATTCGCTCTGAGAGCATGAGTCCAACAGTGCAGTTCTAGGAAATCCTCTGGAAGATGTAGGATACGCAGTATCATCCTGCATCTTCTATGAAGTTAAGAATTATGGTGTTTTGTTGTTGCTTTTAATATTCTTGTGCAAAATTCCTCTCTCAAGGAATGATTTGGCTGATTTGGCAAACAGCAGTCTTGAAATCTTCTTTGATAGATCACTTTTATGATTTGTGTCATATTCATTGTGTTTAATGCTTGCTTTGATCTTTTGTCCTAGTGCTGCTTCCACTGTTTGACAAGTGATATTTTTATAGGACTTGACCTTGTGAAGCTAACATTCAGTGAAGCCATTAAAGATGTAAAACCACAGCCTCACTTCTCACATCCTCTTCTACGAAATTCAAGTTTAGTTTCAGTCTCTGCTGCTGTGCTCTGTCCTTTCACCCTTTGAAAAACTACTCTTCCCTCTTAAAGAATGAATCCTCTTGAAGGCTAAGAATTGAGGCATACTATATAGAACAATTTTTATTGAATATTCATACTTTTGTTGTGTGACCTTTTTACCTGTCGGCATTTTTCAGTTGCGTTGTTTTCAGAATGCTTTTGCTGATTCAGGCGTTTGTTTGCAGCTTTGTTTGCAAGCCTTGGTCACTACCTGGGCTTTGATCTTTTGTCTTTGCATTCAGAAGTCCCCAGAAGTTTGCTGTCATTATTTAGCTCTGTGAAACTTTAACTAGAATTTTTAATCCAATTTCAGTCTCTGCAGTGTATTTATCTACAGCTAAATCTCTCACAGTTTACAGATAGACGAATGTGTATGAATCTTTCAGCATGGTGTAGTGCAGCAAATGCATATGCAGAATAAAAATGAGCAGCATGAGATTACTTTTTGAACATTTCTGTTATTTTGTACTCTTGTACTGTTCCAGTTACTGGATGCTATGCGGTACGTTTGGACTCTAGATCCTGAGACTTTACTAGAAATAGTAGTTGTTACAGTCCTGTTTTAGTAGGTAAGAAACTGAGGCAAAGTGATTTGTTGACGGTTGCACAGTCAGTGGCTGAGCTGAGACCAGAAGCCAGCTCTTTTGTGCTTAGAACACTAAGAGAGAGTGCAATGTCCTCCTGCAGAATGCATGATATGGCAGCTATGCAACAGCATAAATGATTAAAAACTGTAACTGGTGATGCACATTTAATGTATAACTTACGATGCATTTAGTTTAATTAATTTTCAAGTATACTTTTTGAAGGGTGACAGTAAGCAATGAGTCCCAGAGGGGTGGTGTCACTGGCTAATCTGTATTGTGCTGTCAGTAACTCTTCGATCTGAATTTACAGTGGTGCAAGATCACACTTGATACACCCTATCCTGACATGATGGGCTGGAGATAAGAGCTAGCAATGAATGACTTTGCTGTGATCAGAGCCTGTTCAAGCTTTGAAAAGACTGCTTTCCACTTTCTGATTTCTTTGTAGTTTGTTCTCTCCTGCCATCTATATAAAAAGATCCTTCTTACTGGGGCTGTTTTAGATCTGTGAATAGCAATGAGAAGCAGCACCATGATGCATCTGTGTATAATGAACCACAGGGCTTTGAAATGCAATTACATTACATTTAAAGGAGCGGTAACCAACAGAGCTTGCACCAATAACATCCCTGTCACTGGGCTCTTCCTCAGACCGGTGCGTGTGGATTCTCTGTGGCCGCTGACTGTCTCCAGGACAGTGACACCAACACTGGGGACAGGGACACCGCTTCTGTCCATTGAGAACGACAGCACTGTGCAAAGTTCTCCCACGTTGTACTTTGACAGCAGCTGATTTCTCTGTGTTACTCATCAGACATCAAAAAAAGTCTTGTCATAAAGTAATTGCATGCCGATTTCTCTTGCATGGGATTGTGAATAGATGAATCTGCAGTCTCACACAGGTTGAGTGACAGCTATGTGAGAGATCGATGCTTTTTGGTGTGCATTGTGGGTAGACATTAGACAGCATACGCTTCCTTTATGTGCCTCCACAGTACGCAGAGTCCATGTTACAACTAAGCTGAAGAGCCCATGCAACTTGTTGGCAGACTGTTAAATAACCTATGGAGCTCACTGGCACAAGGTACAGCTGCCAACAATATAACCACGCTTAGAAAAAGCCTTAGAAAGTCCTAATACCAAGAGTTAGAGAGCGTGCAATATCTGCAGAAGGAGTGAATCTGGAGATGTTAGAATAAATGCATTAAGGATGACATTGTGATTTGACTATAAATGCTGAGGCATCCGTATGTTCAAGGGTTTCCCGTTATGAGGATCTTGGGGTAGTGCTTGCACAACAGCTAGTTCAATTCCCAGCACTCAGGATGCTGGGTTTTACCACTAAGTACGGCACTTAGTGGGAAGAAGGCACAGGCCTGATGCAAAGGCCTTTGTTAGGTCAAAGCAGGCAAAGACAAAAGGCAGAGTGAAGAGCACATCTAACAAGTAAAATCTGAAACTGAGGTCACGGCATGGTGTTGGGCAACTGACACAATCCTAGCTTTCTTAATGCACCAAAGCATTCATTGCCAAAGGCAAGCATCACAGGCATCTGTTCCAGACCTTGCCCATTACCACATCTAAATGGGTTAGAAGGAAGGGAGAGGGAGATTGTATATTATTTTTATATTTATCTTGGATTTGTGCCCTTCTCCTTCCATTTTCCCCTGGTAACCAGCCCATATTTTCTGATTGCATCCATTCACCCATGCAAAGAAAAACCTCCTTCGGCCCCAGTGAAGCCAGTGGCAGTTTTGCTGCTGATGGGTAGCTATGTGCACGGTGAGAGGGCAAAGGTTTCAGCCCTGCGCAGCCGTGTGCAGTGAGCTCCTCAACAGCAAAGCAAGCCTCCTCCTGTCCACTAACATACCTGCAGGTATCTCTCCACGCGTGATTTAGCAAGGCTGGGAATTCAGCCAGCAGGTGCCTGGTACGTAAGGTCGTGCTTTCAGTCCTGTTGACGTGAGAAGACGAACATTTCCATGTAGCAGTAAACACCCCACGTGTTTTGGTAGCTCAGGTAACACAGGCAGCTCGAGTTTCAGGATGTGGACATTGAAAAAAATACCTTCCACACCTCACATTTTGGCTGCTGATAGCGCGTGGCTGTTCTTTTACAATTTCCTTCCTGCACAGGCAGCGATCACTAATTTTAGCCTAGCTTACATATGAGAGTAACATTTCAGGCTTGGAAACAGTTCTGGTGCTTCTCCAGAAGGAACCTACCCCACCTTGCCAGGTAACATACTCCTCTGAATGGAAGCGGCGGGTGGCAGGTCTCTTGGATTGTCAAGAGGAAACAAGTGTAGCACACAGCCAGTTTGCTTTGAAGGTATCCAGGACTAAATGACACAACTGATCTATTTGTGCATCAGCTGTTAGAGGAAAACATACCGTGTCTAGCAAAATTGGAAAGAAAAATTATAATCTCCAGGTTTTACTACAAAAGGTATAAAGTGGATAATACTAGATAGCTAATTACAAAGAGGTTAGCATTTACATTAGCTTTGTAAACCTTACAGAAACGTGCTGAGGCTCTCTCTGTTTTACCGATTTTGGTTTGGTGATTTTTTTTTCTTTTATTGTGATTATGTTAATGTCAGTCTTACAAAACACATCCTGCATATGCTCCCTGCAGTGTGCACAGCCAGCTCGGTCACCCAGAGCCGTGTAAGGCGCGCAGCCTCCCCAGTGAGTGGAAATCACACAGACTGGTACATAGCTCAGAGGCTCCTGTGTGCTGTGTGTTGTGAACAGGGTCTCAAGCCTATCTGTGAATGTGATGGGATGCCTATGACCACACAGAGCTGTCAATACGCTCCCCTCTAGGGCACCTCGTGTGTGTGTTCAAGCCCCCAGTCCCAGCTGCCAGTGACACGGGAGCCATGTGCCCTTTGTGCTCCCACAGGATGCGAAGTGGGTGACACCCTGCCTGCAGCATGTTACTTTGGGCTGCCCATAGCTGTCTCAAGCAGTATTCACACACCAAGTTTCCTTGCAGTGCTTTAGACAGCCCCACAACGTGTGTACGTGAGCCACAGAGCACAGCTTTGCTGCCTGTGGAGGAGCTGGCCCCCAGCCCCCCATGGCAGTGAGGCTGCTCCCTGCCAGGCAGCACGCAGCTGGCTGGCTGTGCTCACAGCTGGGTAGCAGTGCACTGTGCTCTGAGTGCTGCACCTGGGCTCTAAAACTCTCCAGTTTTACCAGAACATGTTTTTAGCATTGCTGCAGTGCTTGAGGGTCCTGCTCACGGACCAGCAGTGTGCTCTGAAGAACTGAGGAGGCTTCAGGGACAATGCCCTCCTCCTGCTCCACCCTGAGCTGTGCAGTGCTGTCCCATAGCACTGGCTGTGTGGCATGAACACTCCTGCCTAAACATGCAGCTTCTCCTCGTCCCGGTGCAGCTCCAAAATGAAAATAGTCTTTGTGCTATGACATAAGAGGTAGGAGAAAAGGACCAATAGAGCAAGCCTTATGGAGAGCATTGCTCATTGAATGCTCGGGGATTTATACAGTAGAATAAACTTCTTCTATGCTTGTATTCCTTAAGAGAATTTAAAGTGTTTCCTTAAAGAGGTTGGGGTGATCAGCCAAACAAGTGCTAGACACGTAATCCAGCCTCTCACATCCCCAGGGAGTTTCTGGTTTCTGGAACATCTTGCAAGACCACCTCTGACATCCTGGGCAAATTTTTGTACAGTTTAAAGAGCACTCAGCAGGAAGGAGACTCCTATATTTTGTTTTTCCCATCTCAGAAGATCCAGATTTCTTGTTATGTGCTGAATAAATGCCATTTCTCTTTGCCATGTTCTGCTTCACGCAGAGCAGCAAAGCTGAACCACTGACAAACTGATGTGAGATGATAAATCCTTCACCCAAAATGAAGAGTCCGTCCAGTCACAAATTCAGACAGTTTTCAATCAGGCTGGCAGACCAAGATGATGAAGGTTTGCTCTTATCTGATGTATTTTTTATTATTGAATGGAAGGTAAAATGAAATCGGGTTATTCTGTCAAACAGAAAAGATTTCATATGGTATCCATGGCTGCTGCATGATGTATAAACCGTCCCCAGTGTAGTGTCTCTCCATTGCGAGTGATCCCAAGGTATTTTACACAACGCAGTCAGAATATTTAAGGGACCACTTTATCCATCTTAAAGGCAATCAGCTCCAGGTATTACACGTTCCAAGTATTCAACAAGAGAGTGTCTTAGGCTAATATTGTATCCTGTAAAAATCACCTGCTTTGTACTTCAGTTCTTACAGGAGCCCAAGCTCACATTTTTGTGCTTGTAAACATAAGAGGTAAACTTAAAATGATGGTTTGCTGGCCAAGGTGTTCCACACAGCCAAAGCCATGTATAGTCAATAAAGGGGGGGAGTTTCAGATTTGGAGTCTTGTTCCAGTTCTCACGTTTGAAATCTCAAAGGCAGATGTGTGTCACAATCATATGTTCACAATTTTGTGTTGTTTTTTTTTTTTTTTAATCACAATTTCTCTCAAAATAATCTGATGTTTTGTGGAAAACATGTCTGTATATCCACAGATTGTTCATTCATTGCTCTTAAGCAAGAGACCAGCTCATCTGGAACCAATGTTTGTTGTTGAACATTTTCACCGTACAGTGTTTTTTCCCACTGATTTTCCAAAAGGGTATTTTGTTCCTCCTGGGCTGAGCTGAAGGCGTGGCTTTGCCCACTTCTGTTGTTGTTTAAAATCAGGTTGATCTTGTCCAGCAGGCAGACCTGGTGCCCTGCTCCTTCAGCATCCCACAGGTAGCTAACAGGGCTCATGTAGTCTCTGAAGAAAATGTTGGTCTCTGGTTCTGGAGCTGGGGGGTAGGGCTGTGCTTGGTATATGTTGGCAGCGACGTATCCCAGGGTGTTCCCGTCGGAGATCTGAGGTCTGTAGTCGCTGACCTGTTCCGTGGCAGAGTTGTGGGCAGGTGCTGAGCTCTGTGGGTGCTCCACGTTCTTGGGGACCACTTTGCTGGGTTTCTTTTTGATGTCCATATTCTTGTACTTCTTGTGCACTGACATCACCTCTATTTCTGTAACTGTGGGATCACTGTTGTCCAGAAGGAGCTCATTGAAACTGTTGTTTGTGAATTCACTCTTTTCCTAGAAAAAAAATGATGACGGTTGTAACAAACTGGCAAAGTTTACCAATAGGAGAGATATCATTAGAGCGTTACAAGGAAGAAATGGGGCAATGACTTCTTGCCTTCATCTCAGCATCCCTTCATCCCCTCTCATCTAATCCTCTCCATAAAACAGACTACAGCCAGGTGAAGAGAGAAAGCAGGGGAGCAGCTGTGCATGTCTCCATTCTTCTGCACGCATGTCAAGGTCAGCTCAACTCAGTTGCTATTGTATAGAATTTATACTGAGGCAACGTTTAAAGACTAAGCTTAGCTGGGCTCCCATGCACATTGCAAATGAGTGGAAAATGATTTTCTGGCTAGTTCTAGATCCCCGAGAGCTGAATCCTGTTCCTGCCCATATTTCTCACAGCTGCAGTGAAAGGGTGAAAGGTAAGTGAAAAAAATGTGGGACATAGTAGTGCAGTTACCTGGAGTGACTTTATCACCTTGCTGTTTTCCATGTGGGGAAAGTCTTCGAACATCCATTTTGGCAAAAACAATGCAACTGCTGNGGGGGGGGAGGGGAAGAAAGAAAATGTTAGTCCATTTTATTAGTCACTTACTTGTTCATTCTGGATGAAATTGTCCCCAGGACAGTGAGGGAACACTAAGTGTATCCATGATCACTCACGGCCTTTGTGGAGGGCTTGGCAGCCTTAGGTTTACAAACTCCTGCATGGAAGGTTTTCCCATTCGACCTCTAGCTCTCCATTCTCAGCGCTGCTCCTCCAGGTTCGCTTTGTGGCAGTGATGGAGGCTGTTCATCCTAAGGTTACACTACGTGGCTGCAGCACAATGGGTGATGTTCCCCTCAAACAGGACTGGCTTTTATCCCTGCACTACTTTCAGAAACTTAGAGCTTCATTTGTTGAGCAAGTCTGGAAGCTAAATTACTGTAGGTAAATCCCTACTTGGAAAACACACCTATATATGAAAATGTTATTAACCTGGGGGGCGGTGGAACCTCAGCTAGGTGTATGAATAAGAGGATGCATGTGTCCTGGCCTGATGAAATAAAAAACACAGCAGTAATGAAAATTGATTTTCCTACTAACAAAGCTGCTGCAGAAATGAAAATCATTTGCAAGAGATTCTAATTTAGTTGAGCTTTGCTGACACTGTGTGCATTTCTGTGTTTCTGAGAAAGTATGTGCTGTGCTCTCTATTCTTGCTGAAATGCTTCTGTTTCACAATTACAACAGCAGAAAAGTTTAGGCAAGGTTCAGGAACTGAAAGGGACAACATCCTCTAACCCCAGGTCTTCTCTGCCCTGTTTCTTGTTCTGTCAGGGATATCCAACAGATAGATTTGTGGCACAGAGGTGACCATTTCCTCTGTACTTGTACCAGGGACTCTGCAGCGGGACTGCCCTCCCTGCAGATGCCTGGCGAGCTAGGTCCAAGGCAGTTGTGGTAGCAGCGGTGTTAAGGTTCTCCCTGCTCGTTTTCCAGCTGTTGCACAGTCTCTGCCAGCCTCAGGGAGCAGATGGGAGGGGCAGCCAGCAGACCATGCCTGGGACAGCATCCTCTCCTCATTCAGAAGCGACAAAACCAAATTCTAGTACTGAACTTACCTAAAGAAGGTTATGTTCTTCCTCTCTTTTCTTTCGCTCCCTCTGGATATGTGTAATAAGAACATACTATGTGTCCCTAAGTCTGGCTTCTACAGATGAATGATTTTTACACTTTTAATTGGTCTCTGTTGTGCTGTAGCATTCACAGCCATCCTTTTGTGCAACAATATGATCAATGGGTGAAGTTGCCCTCAGTAAGAGCAGAGCAGAGAGAAAAGGATTGGCTTCTGTAGTTAAAGTAGTCTGGAAGGAAAGCATGAGTTGGAGATAAGGAAAGAAGTGTGACAAAAGTCATACCTTTTTCTAGCAGATTTTTTGAGCATCAGCGTTACAAGAACAACTGATAACGTGATCACACTGACACCCATTCCCAGAAAAAATCCGATGTCATCATCTGAAAAAGGATAAAGAGGAAAAATGTCAATCAGGCAGCTTCCATTTAAAAAAGGCATTTTCTGGGCCTAATCCTCAGTCACACCGTGAATAATTCTGCATACCCCAGTAGCCACGTTGGACTCAGCTCCCTGCCCATCTATTGCTATTCCTCCACACTCACACTTGCAGCTCTAGTGGCCTGATGGAAGAACTGCAGCCAGGTGAAGCTGGAGGCCATGAGGGCGGCTGGGCCAGGCTCAGGGGTCTTTGCTGTTGGGCCCTTTGCCAGGCAGCATCCTGCAGGCTGCTGGGACCCGCCTTGTGTGTACCTACAGCAATTATGTAAAGTGTAGATCTTCGGTAAAACAGGCTTCAGCATTTAGCTAGCCCCTTTGCTTCACAGTGAAGGAAGCGAAGCGAAAGCGAAACAAAAAGCGCTGCCAGTCTCTGTTTGCTGGAGCAGGCGGCCGAGGCCCCTGGGGCTCTGTGCTGGCTGCTGCAGACGAGAGGTGTCAGCCAAGTCATTCTAAGAAGCATGGTCAGCGTGCTTCACCATTTCCTATGCAGTTACCTTCCAGAACTGCTCATGGTAATTCTTCAGCTTGTATCGGTTTTGTTTTTGTTTTAAGTACTGCAACAGATCACAGTATAACCTTTCCCAGAAGACATGCAGACCAGAAGCATAACTGCAGTTAGAAAAATAGATGAGAAATGTTTAAATAAGTTTTTGGCTCAGATTGAGAGGCCAGAACAGTCTGTCACTGTTACACTATTTTGTATGTGAACACTATCTTATATTTTCCTGGGTTTCCTATCTCCTATTTGCTGTAACAAACATTTTATTACACATCTCACAGGAAACCAAAACTTAAATTCAGGAGTTATGCAAGTTCTGTTCACCCACGACAGGACTGCAGCCTCTCTTGCCATGTGTCTCATTTTCCTGGCAAGTGAAAATTGCTTTTCTGGCTCTGACCTCTCCAGAGCACATGGAGCTTTCGCTTCCCCTTCACTCTGCCGCCAGACGCGGCACTCACGGCTCTGGCCAAAGCTTCCACTTGTGTCAGGCCCTGCTCTCGCTTACCAAGGCTGAAACGTGCTGCTCTTACCGTGGGAAGGATCTGGGAAGGTGATGCCCAGCACCTGGTCACCCAAAGAGACTTCAGCAGAGAGAGGAGAAAAAGAACTCCATTAACAGAATGTACAGTGGGTGAAGCAGAAGCTATTGTTTATTTTTGTTTTGTTCATATTATTTAGAAAAGTAAATAACAGTATATTGAGAAAGTGAAGCCTCTAAAGTACTTAGTAGCTTCACTTTATCTGTACTCAACATGATGCAGCATTTCTCAGTTATAATTAAATGAAATGCTAATGAAAGCATAAAATAAATCACAAGAAATCTCCCCCACGCCACTCCCCTCAGTACCTGAGACAAGAACTCTGCATTCCTGAGGAGTCACAGCCTGCTTTTTGTGAGCTCCTGCAGGTCACTTCCCACAGCACTGAATTTTCCAGTAACATCATTTTGTCTGACTGGATGAGCCAAGAGGAAATAGCTCTGAGGAGTCTGCCATGGCAAGAAGCTTGTTTCTGCTAAAGTCGGCAGCAAGCTTTCTTTCCACATGAAGCAATTCCCTTGTCATCTCTTTTTCCTAGCAAATAGCTGCTGTCCTCACTGCTACAAAAAGGGATCAGCTTGCTGTGGTGATCACCCAGCTCACAGGTAAAACCTGCCTCTGTGAGACCTGAGCAGCACAGCCCCAGAGTGAAGAAATGATGCCAGCCCCTAGCTGGGGTGATCTGCTGGGGCTGGGAGCAGCTGCAAGACAAGTGTGGTGTGTGCTCAGCACTGGGGAACGCTGTGCCCTGGGGGAGCAGCCAGGCAGGGAGGAGGCACGCTGAGGCTGCTGCGAGGAGATGGAAGCATGTTGGTTCCCTGTGGCTGCAGACAGGACCAGAGTCACCATCTCGAATGACAGCGATTAAAGCACAGGTCACAAACAAGGAAAGTTGTTCTGGCAGCAAGGAGGAGGAGCACGGGGTAGCTTGTATCGTAGCTGAAAGGTATCTGCGTGGAAATCCAAGAACAGCTTCAACAGACTTCTGTCAGGAATGGAAGTGGTGCAGCTGATCTGCCCCTGGGATCTGGCAACAGAGCTTTTGAGTCCTTTTCTCTATGATTTTACTATGGATAAAATGGATCAGAATATATGTGAATACTGCTGATGAGTTTTGTTGTACTGGTGGGTCTGTATTGTGTTCAACTGAAGGGGAATCCCCCAGTCCCTGAGGTTGCCTGTTTCAGGAAAAACATTGTGTCTTCCAGAAATGCCTTTCCATTCACAAGAGCCAGCAGGCTGAGTGTGTTTAAGCAGAGGACTGGTATTGGTAAGGACAGCAGTGAGCGTCCTCTTCTACAGTCACAGAGCCTGGAGCTGATCGAGACAATTCAGAACATCCAGCACAATGTCCTGAGCTTGTAGGCCGTCTGATTCCACCCGGTAATGTCTGCAAGAGTTAGTAATCTGTGAATTTAGACTGATTTGGATGAAAAGGAGTGAAAACCTTTTGGAATTCACAGGCCATTAATGAACAAAACAGTGGTGGTCAATGCACAGAGCTTATCTAGGCCTGGCAAAGCTATGCAGGCACGAGGAGAAACACTTCATCCCAGTTCTGCTCTGCACCAGCTCCGTAAGGACCGGCACAAACCCAAGGGAAAAGCTACCCACAATTCAGCAGCCACGTGCAAGTCTTCCTTTCCAAACTGCTCTGCCTACCCGGTACTGTACCAGAGAGGTATGTGGCAGCGTCAGCCTGTGTCCCAGTGCCAAATTATATTTCATGTCACCGAGTTGTCACTGTGCTTTGACCTGAGCTGACCCAGGTAATACTGCAGCTGTTATAGCAAAGACTGTAATTTGCAATTCACTCGTAAAATCAGGGGGAAAAAAAATCACAGAAAAGGTATAGTTTCTAATTTTGTAGATTTGAAACATATGCTTCTCCTAGTGAGTATTTTAGTTCCCTACACAGAGCGTGTTTAGAGTGCAAGCCCACTCAGCTGGAGTGCTCCGCATTACAAAGAAGCTCTTGAATATATGGAATTGTGGAAGGAAAGAGACTGAGCCAATAATTCAGCAGCCTTGGAATTAAGCAGTTTTGGAGGGCTGGTGTCACACTGCCACACTGAACCATGCAACAGCTCTGGGAGTGCGGTGAGGTCTCCTGCTCTCAGGTTTTGGGCTGTGCATGGCTTGTGCTGACTTAGGAGAGGGCCAGTAGTGACCTCAGGACCTTCCTGAGGACAGTCACAGCCAACACGTATTGCTGGAGATGACACACAGATTGTCCTTACCATCTTTTTTAATTGGCCCATGCCCTATTTAATGTAAAATACGTTCTGGATCTGAAGCCTGCCTGCATCCAGCTCCAGGTGAGATGGGACAGGCTTCAGGTTGGCCTGTTGTTCTCTGTCAAAGTTGGGTTTTGTTTTGTCTTTACTATAACAATTTACTGTCAAGTAGGCAAAGCAACAACCTCATCTTTTCTAACCCAAAAAGGGAGAATAACTCCATTGGTGTATCTTGTAGAGTAAGATGCAGTTCTCACGTGCACAGTTAGAGATCTGTGCACAAGAGCAAAGAATATCAGCTAGAAAAGGCTTTCATACAAGTGTGTTAAAGTCTCTGGTGTGTGCTGCAGTCAGGAGATTTCCTTCTAGAGCCTTGCTTTTCTCTCTAGTCCATGGCAGGCTTTTACCCCTTGTTTCTAAAACTACAGAACTATCAGGCTGTGACAATATCATGAATGAAGCAGCGAACTGAACTCTGCAGCTCCACCACTGCAATCAACAACACACTGAGCTTACCTTGGCCAGAGCTTGGCTTGCTCACTCCATCTGGGTAGACTGCATACACCGACACATTGATGTGGCTTCTGGATGCTGTGCCCTCTGGAAAGAAGTATTATTTGCCTTTACATCACATTTGTAAGCTGCTGTTAAAGCTGCAGATTTGCTCAAGAGCTTCTGATAGAGCAGTGAAAGGAGAGGAGATGTAAAGTAAACCTCATGGGGGGGGCTCTGCTGTGTGCAGATCCCAAAAGAGCAAAAGCCTGGCCAGGTGACTGGCAAAGAGGTACCCCAAAGCCAACAAACACCAGAATGAATGTGGGAGCCAGGGGACAAATGGGACAAGTCCTGAGGTCTTGCTACTGCTGCACTTGCAGGCTGCTTGGCAGGGATCACAGGCTCTGGCCATGACAGGTAGAGGAGATGAGCTAAAGCAACAGCCTCGTTGTTATGTCTTCTCTCTCTGCTAGTACAAATACATGCGTTTATCTCTGTGCTTACACAAGCTCCAGGGATCATCCTGCTTTCCTTCCTTCCCACCTTGCTCATCTCTTCCTTCTCTTTCTCTGTCCCTTCTTTCCTTCTAGCCTTCACTTGTGGGACCTAATGCCACTGGGTGCCCTCAGATCTTCCATCACTTCACTCCCTCACACTCACACACTCCAAAAACAAGTGAGCAGGAGCCCAACTCCAAACAAAATTTTGACTTTACATCTTGATGATCCACACCCAACAGCAAAAGGACTCTCGGAATATCTCACCTTGGATGTACACGCATGTATCCTGGCGTGGGACTTTCTTCCAAAAGAACTCTTCCTCCTGTCTGTATGGAGCTCTACAAACCCACTCCACTATGAACCAGAGCAGGGGGCTCCCACTGCGGTGCGGGGGCTGCCAGGACACAGACATGTTGCTCCCGTTCTTGTGCCGGATATCCACGGCCATCGGTGGTGGGAAGGCTGCAAAGAGAGGAGGTGGCACGGGGACCTGCTCCTATGAGAGCACAGGGCTTGAGGGGGTGGCTGCACCAGGCAAAGCCCTCCCTGGGGGGGTTAAGGACTGAGGAGGGGAAAAGATATTCTAGGAAGCGGTGATTTTATATCTCTATCTCTATCTGTCTATCTGTATTTGATATATAGATGTGTACACGCGTCTTGCACACGCTCAGCTTTGCCATGTCTCCTCTGTCTGAAATGCTTTACCTGACATTTTTTACAAGAAATGTGCATGATTCTGATAAGTAGAAGATTAGAGAATTTTTTCCACTTTATTTAGATGGCAAAGTTTCTATTTAGTCATACTCACTGTTTGTCCTTAATTTGAATGGGACTTTCCCCTCCCATTGCTCATGAAAAGAGACATTTTTAAAAATAGGAAAGCGTGGTTGTGGGGAAAACCACAACCTGTGGCACAGGGAACCTGAGACAGCCCAGAAACCTTTCCTCACTTTGTGTTTGATGGCTCCAGCTCTGGCTGGGACATCGTCTCTTGCAGAGGAGCTATTTTGGGAGCTATGAGCACTGAGGGGTGCTCTGCACGAGCCCTGCCAGCATGGGCAGGACAATCTTATTTTTAAACTTGTTGCTGCAGCCTTTGGAGGCAAAGGGCTGAGCAGTGTAGCTGGGGGCATCCCCTGGGGACTCTGGCCTTGTCTGGAGGACATTGTGTTCCCTTGGCAAAGCTCCCCTGGGGGGCTTTGCTCTTGCTTTGAAACCACGTGCACGCGTGATAATGTTTTTCCCCTTCTAATTCTGATAAAAGCTGCTCTCTGTTAAGGCCAAAGCAAGGTCCCACCTTCCTGGCTGGCATCCTGGCTGAGTGTCATGTTGGCAGGGCTGGAAGCCCCCCGAGAGTTGTAGGCAGTGACATGGAGGACGCACAGCCCGGGGGGCAGCAGGAGGCTGCAGGCAGTGCTCGAGGTGTTGCAGAGGGGACGCGAAGCTCCTGCAGTCACAGTGTAGCCCAGGATCGTACCGCGGGCATCACGGGGTGGCAGCGGCTGCAGAGAGCGAGAGATGGCGCCAGGAGCGGGGTGCCCCTGTGAGCCCCCACCCTGTGGTCCCATGGTCACCCTCATTGCAGTCAGAATCCTACGATTCGGAAGGGACCTGTCCAGGCCCTCTGGCCCCACTCCCTGCAGCGCACAGGGACACCCACACTCCATCAGGTGCTCAGAACCCCACCAGCCTGACCTGGAGTGTCTGCAGGGATGGGCACCCCCACCTCTCTGGGCACTGTGCAGTGCTGCACCGCCCTGAGTGCAAACAGCTTTGTCCTTATGTCCAATCCCAATCCCCCCTCTTTCAGTGTGAAACCATTTCCCCTGTTTGTGTCACCAGACCCTGTTCAAGAGGTCACAGGGACTCCAGGGAGCGAGGTGTTGCTTACTACTGCCCCTCAGTGCTTGGAGCAATAATGCTAAAATAGAACAAGAGCCGCCCAAAAAAGGCCTTACCTTGATCAAGACTGTCACCTCGTGGCTGCCGTTTGGGAACAACGGGCCCAGCCGCCGCCAGACATCGGGTGCTGCCGCAGGGGCTGTGGGACACAGCAGGGTCCTGCCCTGAGGCTGCTCACGTCAGGCATCGCCCGTGGCCACGCGTCCCCCTCCCTACCTGTCCCTGAGCCCTCTGCCCGGGCTGTGTCGCACCTGGCGCATGTTGCACCGAGGTGATGGAGGTGATGGTGCATGGGAAAGGAAATGACCCAGACAAAGAGCACTGCTTTGTAGGGCAAGCACAGCCAAAATAGCTCAGCTGGCTTCACCTAACCACGTGCTGGTGCTGCTAACCCAGCTGCAAAGGGGAAATGCTGCCCTCAGAGGGCAAGGACAGGTATGTGTGGCTGGGGGACCAGCCGAGGGGTGGTTTGCTGGAGAAAAGCAAGCCACCAAAGATGGATAAACACATCACATTCCTTTTTTGGTGTTCCCATGGCTCAACCTTTCCACAGCAAGCCCAAGAGCTGGACGAGCCGCCACCGCGTGCAGCCCATCGCAGGGCTGTGACGTCCCAGCAACCACTTACCAGCCTCAGGCGTGCTGTACATGAAGGGCGGGCTCCAGGCGCTCCAGGGGCTGCCAGCGGCACGGAGCCGGCACCGGGCCTGGAACACGTAGCGGGTGTCACTCTGCAGCTGGTGCCTGTGCTGCGCTGTGCTGTCCCACGCTGTCACCTGCAGGCAAGCCGGGCTACAGGGCCACTGTGCGCACTGAGCACAGCCATCGCTGTCCTCGTGGCGTGGCTGGGGACACACGGCCCTCTGAGCATGGGAGCATGGGGCTGCTATACCCATGGCACAGCCCAGCCCGGGGGTCTGCTGCTGAGTGCTGCTGTGAAAGCATCGGGTGATCACCGCTGGTGAGCATGAGCTTGGTGCAAAAGATGGGCTTTTCCACACTTCTCTGCATCACCTTGGAGCTCATTTAGTGGGCATGGTGGGGATGGATTTTGGTTGGACGTGGTGATCTTAGAGGTCTTTTCTGACCTTCATGATTCTATGACTCATTTGCACTAAGGTTGGGGAAAGAAAACCAAACCCATTCAACCCAGAGCCCCATGCAGTGACACTGGGCCAGTCCCCCAGTCCTCATCACTCCCCTGAACGCTGGGATCAGGACTCAGCTGTCTGCCAGCCCCAGGGAGGGCTCCAAAACGACCTTGGTGCCACTCACTTGGGTGTAGTTGTGTCTGCATGGGTGAGAAGGAAACTGATAAAGTGGGAGTATGCTGAGCACCCTTAGTGGCTTTTTTCTACCTTGTCCTTGCAGAGCTAGATAACATTTATAAATATTAAGAATTTTGCTTTTTGCTTAAAATGCAGAGATAACACTGCTGGAAGGGCCATCTGCTCGCCCTACTGCCCAGGGGTGCTGGGGAGCCTTGAGGGGACAGGCACCATGGGTTCCCCACTGGGTCCCATCCCATGGCTCTGCAGTGGGACATTCTAGGGGTCAGTGCCATCTCACATGCCACTCTGCCGCGCCCGTCGCCCTGCGCCGCTCCTCGCAGTGCACATCCCGCAGCTGCGTCTGCTGTCGCCAGCGGATGGTGGTGGTGGGGGAGGACTCCACCGTTGTCTCTGCACCCTCAGCCAGGGGCACGGTGGGCACCACTGCGGGGAGAGCAGCAGCCATCAGCCAGGCACTGCAGCACCGTGCGGGCACAGCGTGCCGAAGGGGCTCGTGCCCTTGGTCACAGCCCCAGTGCAGGGCACGGTGTGGGTGCCACGGGTGTACCGAGCTGCTGTAGGTCAAGGTGCTGCAGGGCTGAGCGCGCAGTGCCCAGCGTGTTGCTGGCCTCCACCCACGCCAGGTAGTGGCTGCCACCACGCAGAGAGCTCAGGGGAACTGGTGAGTCTGCAGGGAACACGTCCTCCTGCTCTGTCTGTGTGCTGCGGGGCAGAAAGCGGCCATGCTCAGAGCCCAATTTGGGACACAGTCATCTCCAGAGCTGGAGCTTGTCACTCTTCAAGTGAACTAGAAAGTCATTCTCAGCACTGCTGCACAGCGCTTGTGTTTTTGCTGCAGAAAGGGAGCTCCTGCAGCTCACCCTGGCTGCAGGGTTCAGAGTTTGAACCCAAGCACTTCCCCAGCCAGTGGCTAATCACAAACCCACATGGACTGCACTGAGTGCATGTAATTGAATAGCAGAGTCAGGCTGACTCTGAGAGCCCAGCAGCCTCGTGCCGAGGGGCTTGGCATCGGATGTGGCACAACGCATGCGGGGCTGGGGTAGGAAGCTTGCGGGTACACCAAGTCCTTATTTCCTCATGGCATTTTCGTTTCAGGGCTTGGGCACCATTAGGTTCATACTGGGAATGGGGTTGGCATGCCCCAGCTGTGCTCTGGGCCCCAGATCCCACTCCCTAGTGCCCGCAGGCCCCTACCTGCGCAGGTGGAGGCTGTAGTTGGTGCGCAGCAGCGTTGGCCGCCCTGCATCCCACGTGCACTCCAGGCTCCCCAGGAGCTCGGGGATGGCACAGCTCAGGTTGCTGGGGACGTCTGGGGGGTCTGTGGAGAGGCAGCATCAGCATCCCCGCCATCAGCCCCACCGCTCCCCATTAGCTGTAACCCCGCGGCGGTACTCACAGCCGGCCCACAGCTCCGTCCCGCAGACCACCTCGCTCCAGGCTCTGTTGGGGCAGCGAGCCAGGCAGGTGACGATGCTGAAGGGCAAGTGGAAGTTGGGCAGCTGCAGCTGGGCAGCACTGCTGTTGAGGGGCTGCGGGGGGCCCTCGGGGGCCGTGAGGTTGAGCAGGATGGAGAGCCTGGCCCGCGGGCAGCCCAGCGCCGAGACACAGGTGATGGAGACGTCAGAGCCCATCAGCACCACCGGGCCTGGCTGGATCCTCACATGCCCCAGGCACCTGATTTGGGCAGCACCTGCACAATGCCTGTGGCTTCAATGCAGCCCCCCAGGACAAGATAAACCCTCTGCCCCCAGCAAGCACCCAGTGACTCATTCACTCAGCTTGGAAACAGCCAGCTTCACCCATTTTAGCTTTTGTTCTAATGCTTAAATGACTGCAGGGAAATAACGTATAGCCTGAAAGCTCTGATCCCCGAGATTACGGCAGCCTCTGCCCTGCGCTATCAGATCAAGGCTCTGCAGCAGCACTGATAAAGCCTGTGCTCAAATGGCATCAGCTCGATCTGGCTTTCCTGGAAAGGGCACAGCTGTGCTGTGCTATGCCGTGCCGTGCTGTGCCGTGCCATGCTGTGCCATGCCGCATGGCCACTTACCTCCGCCTAGGAAGCAGAGCAGGACGTGGAGCACCAGAGTCTCTCCAGCCCCCGCCATGGCCTGGGCTGCGGCCGCTGCCCACGCGGGACATAGCCTGGGGAGGAGGGAAGCTGTCAGCGCTGCGAGGAGCCCGGCCTGGCGTGCTGGGGGGAGCCAGAGCGGTGCCAGCAGCAGGATGCAGGGGAGCAGGCGATGGAGCCAACCCCCACAGACACCATTCCCCAGCATGCCAAGGACAGCAATCTGGTGGAGGACAGGCTGCACAGCTGGGATGGAGACCAAAATTCCATTTAAACACAAGGACAAAGCATTTTGCCATAAAGGTGCCAGAGCTTGGGAGCGAGCTCCTGTGAAGTCTCCATCACAGGAGACAGCCAAATCCAAGCGGCCACGGTGCTGTGGGATGGGAACTCCATGCTCTCCTGATGTCTCCCCATCCACCGTGCTCTGAGTGCTGCTCCCCAGGCCCAGCAGCCGCTCACCCAAGCCCCAAGCAGGGGTTTACCCCCCTCTCTGAGGACACAAAATCGTGGCCATGTCTCAGCTCATCTGAATTTCCCTGCTGCAGGGTGCTGGGGAAGGGGCTCCTTTTGGAAATCGGGCACAGAATCCACTGTAGAAGCTTCAAAGTAGCATTATCCATCCCAATCTTCAAAAAGCTTCAGAATGGCATCATCCATCCCCAAACAGCCCCCTAAAAGCAGCTGATGCTTCTGTGTTCCTCCTCCTGTCACCCTCGGTGTGCCGGGGCTGACCTCGTTTGCTTCAAGCACTATTAAAGCACTCGCAAGGAAATGGTCAGGCACCAGCCTGACCCAGGGAGGGCTCTGGAGGCCTCCCAATGCCTGCAAACCTCCTGCGAGTTGAAGTAGATTTAAAAAAAAAAACAACAACCCCTAATGGTCTATGAAAAGATCTGAACAAATAATAAATCCTCCTGGCTGCCAACTATAGATCGCAGGCTCTGCTCCTCGGGGGATTACTTACGCTCACATTTTCATCCCAATTTACAGCATTTACAAACTCCAAAGCCAGAAGGAACGAGACCAGTCCTGTTGTCTATGGATATTTCTCTTTGATCTCATCTCTATCACAAAATCTCCCAGCACGCTGCTGCTAAATAGCTGCAAAGCAAAGAACGAAGAAGAAAAAAGCTCTGCAAGCCCGCGGCCCTGCATGATCATTACCGGCAGCTGGCACCAGGGTCAGGAGCACGCGGGAGCCCAGCGGCGAGGACGAGGCTGGGGCCACTGCCTCATGGCGAAGGGATGGGGACAGGGACGGAGGGCGGCCCCGGTGGTGTCGAGGAGCAGCAGCAACTGCGGCAGCCCTGACCTAGATCGCACCCTGAGAAAGCGTAGAGTTTCCAGTTTGAGTCAGTCCATGGGAAAACCCAGCATCCCTTAAAGCAACAGGCTCACGTGTGCTTTTTTCTCTCACTGAGCTCTTACAGAATGAGGTCTTCCTGGCAAATGGGTGACTTTTTTGTGCTCGTGTCACTTTGTGCTCAGCCCCAGACTCCACCAAATACTTTTATTTTTATTTCTGTGACTAGACCCAAAACCCTTCAAGGAGAAAGCCCACAGGACTCGAGGCTGTTTGCACCCCTTTCTCAGGTGCTGTGACCTGGTGCTCAGGGGCTGGAAAACCCCAGGGGGGAGTAGGGCCGGGGGTGCTGGTCCTGGTGCTGCTGTCCCAGTTTGTCCTAGTTTGTCCCAGTTTGTCCCTGTGCCGCCACCCCGCTCCCCACACTGTTGGCTTAAGGGTTAACCTCGGTGACAGTGTTAACCTCATTAGAGGCTGCAACCACAGGAAATACTGCAGGGCTCGCCCTGCAGCACAGCTCAAGGTTATGGAAGATCATTTCGCCTCTGGGCACAGCGGCCCCTTCCTTGGCTCTGCCAGTCCTGCTGCTCGGCTCTGCTGGACCGGGCGTTGCTTTCTGGAGGTGAAGGCGGGTGGTGGGCGAGGGCAGCAGAAGCCTCACTGCACCACACACCCTCACCAGGAGAGCTCGCAAGGGCTGCAGCAGGAACGCCGCCTTCAGCTGCTGATGTGTTTAGTGGGTTACGCAGCGAAAGTGTTTGTATGAGCCAAGGACATTTAGGGGGGCTCTAGCCTTCCTTTGGAGCAAGGTCTCATTCCTTTGCCTTTCCCATGCTAACAGACCCAAGTGCTGTGGCCTCCCCTCGGGCAGCTTGCATGGGCCCTGTTCTCCCATGGCGCAGCATGGAATGGAATGGCACGGCATAGCACAGCACAGCATGGCACAGCACGGCATGGCACAGCACTGCACACTTCTCCCCGATGCTGTCCCCAGCAACACCCCAGTGCCAATTTCTCTCATGCTACTCAGGCCCCCCCCCAGGCAGACTGCTGCCCCAGCACTCCACTGTGGTGCCGGAGCTCCATCCAGCCCCATCTTCATTCCTCCCTCATCGCTGGGTATTCCAGCCCCCGTGCCAGCCCTCATTCACACATGAAGGGAAATACGGGGGGGCCCCGCTGCTGCCCCCTCCCCGCCGTGACGTTCCGTGCCACCCACATGCAGGTGATTGCATCTCACAGCCACTTCCTTGCTTGCTCTGTTGGGGTGAAATCGAGGGGATTTTGCTCTCTCTATCGGGCCGGTACTGCGATCCCTGTGGGGCTGGCAGGAAGGAAAGGGAGGACCAGAGCGGGCTCTGTGCCTGGGGATGGCATGGGGATGTGGTGACACGGTGACACATGGCTGCAGTGGCACGTGGCCATGGGACCGGCAGTGCGGTGACACGGGGACACCCCGGTCCCACGCTCTCAGACTGTGGGTGGCAGCTCCCTATGACCCCGTGGCACACATCCCCTTGTCCCCGTGCCATTGACCAAAGCCACTAAGAAGGGGGCATTGACCTAACATTGACCTAAAACGGGAGTGAACCCCCGCCAGCTCCCGGCACAGCCCAGGGCTGGGCAGGAGCTGCCCCACACAAAGCTGCTGCTGGTGCCATTTGTCCCCGAACACGAAGCAACCAGGCCGGGGGGCGGGGGGCCGGGTACCGTGATGGGCTGCTCACTTTCGCTGCTTCGTCTTCGCACGAAATACCAAACTGTGCACTTTTTTTTCCTGATGTAACCTACTTTTATTTTTGTTTTCTTTCCAGGCTGCCTCATTGTGGTTTTCCCCCACTGAGTCCCACGGCCCCAGCAGACAGTGAGCTGGGGGGGGCACACTCCATGTCCGTGGGGAAAACCCCCAGAGCAGGGAAGTGTGTGTATTTAATACATAACAAAACTTCTTCCGTATTTCAACAGGGAAGGGGCATCACGGGGAGCACTTCCCATGTCACCCCCACGCAATGCTCCCTAATAACCCCCAGCAATGTCTCCCCGTGCAGTGCCCACCATTCGGTGCCCCTCCATGCAATGCCCTCCCCATGCAACACCCCCTGTGCAATGCACCCCCTGTGCAATGCCCCCTCATATCCCCTCATGCAATGCCCACACAATGACACCCCCTGCAATGCTCCTCATGCAATTTCCCCATGCAACAACCCCCACGCAATGCCCATTCCTTTCCTCCTGTGCAATACCCTCCGCGCAATTCCCCCCCGCCCTGTAACGCCCGGTGCAACGCACCCCCCTTGCAATAACCCCTGTGCAATATCCCCCGTGCATTGCCCCCCTTGC